>QFEX01000156.1:146270-183885 GCA_003316505.1 Suillus alpinus
GCCAACCTGCAAGCCTCATGTTGATGATGATGATGATGTGACTCAATCACAATAAAGCTTACCTTTTTCCTCGGGAGAGCGGTTTAGGAGTCCAGGTTCAGAATTCAGGACCTCGTTCACCTCAGTAACCGTGCCAGACACTGGCGCATACTACATAAACGAATATTCATGAGCAATTGATCAAAAGACAACGAATGTCTCTCAACGATATCCGAGGCTGCCTTGACACTCTCAACTGCACCAATCTGGTCTAAAAATGAGTAATAGCGCGCTGTTAACCCGTTCGGCACTGTTCGCAGGAAACGGGCACCTACCGCCTTTTGAAACCTTCGAGCCTACGGCAGGAAGCTCCACGAAAACCACATCTCCGAGACTCTCCTGCGCGTGATCCGTTATGGATACAGCACCCAACCCAGTCTCGTCGTCAAAAGCAACGACTTCGTGTTCCTCGGTGTACTTTTTTGCTAATTGAGATTGTCAGACAATGATTCACTCGGAGAGTTGTGGGTTTCACTCACTGACGATAGTCCGACAACCGGGCATGCGTACAATATTCGAGGGACTTATCCTGGCAGCCGTCGAGGGCATCGCTCGCGCACGAGCAGCTTGTTTTATCACAGAGAACATAATTAGGTTGCTGAGGCCGAGCGAACGTAAGATAGCTGAGGCAAGTGAGGGTGTGAGGTGTGAGACAAACAATCTTCGCGTTGCACTTTAGAAGTTTCGAACAACCGACGTTTACTTCAGGGGAGTGGCCGATCGCCGTCCGTAAAATCACGGACAGCGGCTACAAGGTGGCTAAATAACAGCACATATAAGGTCTGTATCTACTTTTGAACATAATGCTGAGGGGGGATGCAATAACACTGCAAGTGAAGACAAGCAAGAATTACGACAGAATAGTATAAAATAATCTAGTATTTTTCATGCATACTCCAGAATCTTCGTGACGATACCAGTGCCGACTGTATTGTGCTTAATTAGGTGGGACCTGGTGGAGCATATGGACTCAGAACTTACTTGTCTTGCCACCTTCACGAAGAGTGAAGCGGGAACCAGCCTCGGCGGCAACATCATGGACCAGCTCACAAACCATCTCGACGTTATCTCCGGGCATTACCTACGAAAAGGTGTAAGCAATACACGAGAAAACGGCATAGTGCATACCATTTTCTCCTCGGCGTCAGGAGTACCCTCGGCGAAGGTGAGAGCAACGGTGATGTCAGCAGTCCGGAGGAAAAGCTGAGGACGATAGTTGCTCATGAATGGGGTGTAGCGGCCACCTTCATCTTTAGTGAGAACGTAAATTTGAGCCTGGAACTTCTTGACAGCCTTCATCGAGCCTGGGGCAATGATAACCTGGCCACGGCGGACTTGTTCCCGCTTGACACCACGTAGCAGACAACCCATGTTGTCACCAGCTTCACCCTGACAGAAGGATAAACATAAACATGACGTGCATTACAAGATAGAGCCATCCATACTCGGTCAAGTTCCTTGTGGAACATCTCTGGAAATTCATGAGAAATCCAAACTTCGATGACGCATGAGTAATGATCGTACCGATACCAGTCAATGTGGTTTTGAAAGAGGTGCCAAGGCCAACGACCTCTACCTCAGCACCCTTAGTTGCAATACCGCGCTCAACCTGTGAAACAGGTGAGCTCATAGGATTCGCGTTCCTAATACAAACTCACTCGTCCAGTGGCAACAGTGCCACGACCAGAAATCGAGAACACATCTTTGAGAGGAGTGAATGTCAAAGCTGGTCCCTGAAGAAAATGGACTTGATATTACCTTCGATAGGCATCAAGAAAGGCTTCTCAAGGTCACCTATGAGAAAATTTTAACTCTCCTAATCAAAAACCATATGTAAAAAAGAGAACTGACGAGGGGGAACGTCGAGCCACTCATCACAGGCCTGGATAAGACTAAGGATCTTCTCCTTCCCTAAGCTGTCGTCCCGACCTTCCAAAGCGGCCAATGCTGAACCCATGATGATGGGAGTGTTTTCACCGTCAAAGTTGTAAGTTGACAGCAGATCACGCATCTCCATATCAACAAGCTCGAGCATCTCTGGGTCTTGAATCACGTCAACCTTGTTGATAAAGACGACCAGTTTTTTTATGCCGACTTGGCGAGCGAGAAGTAGATGTTCACGGGTCTGAGGCATCTGGCCATCCGTTGCCGATACGACAATGATGGCTCCGTCCATTTGCGCAGCACCAGTAATCATGTTCTTGATGTCTATGAAGGATAGCTGGGTAAAGCTGGGGATGTATGTGAGCAAGGAAGGACAAACAGTCAGCGTGGCCAGGACAGTCAATGTGGCCGTAGTGGCGCCCATCAGATTCATACTCGACATGCGCGGAGTTGATAGTGATACCACGAGCTTTCTCCTCAGGCGCCTTGTCAATCTGCGAGTAGTCCGTGAACTTTGCTGCACCTTTGTCGGAGAGAACTTTGGTGATAGCTGCAGTCAACGTTGTTTTACCATGGTCGACGTGACCTAAGGATCGAATTGAATTTGAAGCGCGTCAGAGTGCAAGAAAACATGGCCTTACCAATGGTGCCAATGTTCATGTGGGGCTTTACGCGGGAGAATTTGCCTGCGGCTTCAGCATAACCGCGTCGGTTGCCTGTTGAAAATTATCAGACGCGAATAAATTTGCTCAGACAAGGAGAATCGCACCCCAGCTGGCAGCCGAAGGCAGAGAAGGGCCAGACGTTGGCTTCCATGTTGAGCACCGGCAACGAGCATACAGTGAAGAAGCCCTCAGAGCTTTATAACCAGAAAACGTTAGACAAATAAAGGGCATGATTCCAGAGCATGAGATACCTCTTGAAGAGCCAGCAAGTTTGTTCGCTATTCCCCTCTGAGCTGCCAACCTAAACATACTTGTTGCAGAAGATGCTGGATCCAATTGCAACGGGAAAATTGGAGAACGATCGGAGAATGAATTCGGAGCGGTAAGGAGAGTTGAGTAGACTTTCCTAATCAAGCTTCGGCATTAACTTTAGCACTTGTACACTAGCACACCATGTCAGACACTGACAGACGAGAGCTCGTCCGCAATGCAGTTTCGTTCCTCTCAGACTCTACGGTGTGCAAGTTATACATCTCTCGTAGTGTACAATACTCATCATGTGTACCAGAGCCAACAGGCGCCGATTGCCCAGCGTGTGCAATTCCTTGAAGCAAAAGGCCTCACCGGTCCAGAAATCGAGGAGGCAATGAAGCAGGCGGCGAACCAGACCGCGCGCTCGCAGCCTGCGGCCCAGAATTATTTCCAATCACCGTATCCAGTATATGGGCCAGCTCACTATCCCACCTATCCATCTCAGCAATGGGACTGGCGCGATTATTTCGTGCGTCGTTTGACTCTCCTTGTTGAGGCGCGAGTTGTGACATATTCCATGTAGATAACTGCTGTGATATCAGGGTCAGTGGTGTATGGTGCCGTCTCGCTGTTCAAGGTGAACGACTTGAATCACTCTGTATTTCTTGCCCTTACCAAGGCTCTAGAAATATCTGCAACCACACCTCATTCCTCCAGCAGCAACTGCATATGAGCAAGACCGTGATGGTCTGACAGCACAGTTTGATGCTGCAGAGTCCCTCTTGAAGGAAATTCAGGCAGAGACCGAAGCCGTCAAGTCTGCTGTATATGAGCAAAACGAACGGGTGAACAAAGTCACCAAAGACGTTGAATTAGTAGTAGTCGAAATGAGGGAAGGTGAGTCAAAGACGCGGGACGAGATGCGTGAAATCCGTGACGAAGTGGAAAATATCCGAGAGATGCTGCCTAAGGTGGAGCCAGCGATGTTGGTCATTCTTGCATTCTCTCATTTTTCAACACAGATGATTGAGAAAAACAAAGAGACTCAGAAAGAGTCTCTTTCTGAGCTGCAACAAGAACTCAAATCCCTCAAGGCTCTGCTGCTCAGTCGTGGGTCTGCTCCACTGACAAGCTCTCCTTCGACACCAATATCCTCGTTGGCCGGTAGACCATCGATACCTGCGTGGCAATTGGCTAGCTCGGCGCCAGTACCATCTGCCGCAGTGCCACTACCGAGCTCAACTTCACTGAATGGGTCGTTTACGTCTCTGGCCCAGTTGAATGGAAAGGGCAAGGAAGCAGAGACACCATCTAATGAATCTTCATCGTAAAATTATGTATTACATTTGTTTTATAGCATGTTGCACTTTCAAACTTAAAATATGCTGCTGGAACAATTTGGACAAGTGCCCCGCATCCAAAGTATCAGGGTTCGAGGCACGCTCACGTGGGAGACTTGTCTGAGCGATCATTGTCACTGTCAGGACCAAGTGCAACAACTAGTACCGCTGCTTCCATAGTTTGTCTGAGTACTTCTGGTATCCCTAATGTTTTCGCAGTTCCGGCAGGCAGTTGAAGGCTTTGCGCAACCGCAGCCCCGGCGGTCTCAAGACCTCAACGGCGAGGATAACCGTTTCACAAGCGGCCCACATGACGCGCAGTCTGCGAGGCAGTTACAGTCCACAAATCAACTTGCAGACGCTGCATCAAATAACATGCGCAGGTCATTTGCAGCACAGCGCCCTGGGAGTCCGCTGTCGCGATCTTCTAGCCCTGTCACTTCTTCTATCCCGAAGAGCAACAGTACGCCCGATCCTGGACTACGCAAATTTACTCTCGAAGAACGGCTTCGCGCGTCGTTCTCAGTCGGAGAAGCATCCAATACCACATCGCCTGCTATTTCTTCCAGAGCTTCGCCAGTGCCGAATGCAGTTCTGGTCACGCAGCATCCACTCTCCCCCACATCGATTCCTCTGCCAGGCTCCCCTGTACTTCCAGCAGCAGCTTCCCCACCGCAAGTATTTGACACCCAGCCCAGCGACCTTCCGTCAGATCTTTCGTCATTTTCCCTCGCTGTCAATCACCTCCAAGATGCTGGTGAAGATGGCTCTCATGCTACCTCATCGTCAGAGGTTCCTCAAGCTCTAGCTGATGTTCCACCGCCACTGAGCCCAGAAGAAACACCTGCCACAGATAGCCCCGATAGTTTCCCAATAGCCGTATTAGCCACTATCGGAACAGAAGAAAATATCCAGGTGCCTGATCACCTTCCCGCTGATACAGACACGGCACATGTGTCAGAAGTGCACGGCTCGGACTCTGGAGATATTGATGGCAACGCCAATGTTCCCATTCATACAGACACATCTTATTCGCATGTGTCAGAAGTCCACGGTTCGGATTCTGGAGACATTGATGGCAACGCCGGTGTTCCCATTCAAATAGATGAATCTGTTTCAGACGGCGATGGTGATGGTGAAAAGACTAAACAACCTCCAGAAAACTCTTCAGCTGTGCCTTCATCAAAATGCAGCGAAATTGACGTAGAAGCTCTTCAAGAACGTCTAAGACTCGTTGAACAACGGTTTTCAGGTACGTTCTTAGTTGGACAATACGTTGGGTACATGCTAACGCTTACAAGATGTATCGACGTCTTTTAAGAGACTTCAGGCAGAACGGTCAACTGTAGATGATGTCGTTCGGGAATTGACACCTTTGGAAGATACCAAGGATGCAACCGTACTCCGTGACTACTTGTCTAACATGAACATGAAGACCGAGGTGACGTACAACAATGTTTGCCTGGTGCTAGCCTCTCATCTGCCTGTCCGAGTAGCTTGCACAAGATGAACTGCAGCGTCTCAACGGAAAACTGACACGTAATGAACTGTCTTCATATTGCTATTAAGAGAATGCTGACTTTTGTAAAAATAGGTCAAGAGGAGCGTATCGAGGAGCTCAGAGATACTCACCGGCTTGAAACCAGGTCTCAGTTGGACCAGATCGACAAGCTCCGTCAACAGCTCAACGAAGCGGAAGCCCTCGTTGCAGCCTCCCAAGCTTCAGCTTCTCATACGGAAGAAGAAACAGCGAGGCGGAATGCCGAGATTGAACGACTTGCAGCTGAGGTTGCCAAAGCAAAAGAGGTGGCAAAAGAAGAGGAAGAGAAGCGTGTCAAGGCGATCAGTCTCCTCAAGACTGTGCGTCAGAAGCTTGTCAAAGCCGAGAAGGATAGAGACGACGCGCTGAAGGAAATCGGTGAATCTAAGGAGAAGGAGAGGCAGGAGCGAGACAAAGATAGGGCTGAACGAGCAAGGTTGCAGTCGGACATCGACGCGGTCAATGCAGAGCGAGAGAAAGCGGTAACAGGATTAAGGACCCAGTTTGACAAGGAGGTAGCTGTTGTCAAGGACCGCAGTGAGAAGGAGCTTTCTGCCGCCCGCGCACAATCTGAAGCTGAAATTGCATCGCTGAAGGTTCGTATAGATAATCGCAACTTTGCCAATGATCTAAGAAATTGCAATACAGATGTCGCATTCAACGGAATTGACTCATAAGAGGTCGCAGATCGCTACGTTGGAAGCATCTGTCAATAATCTCTCCAGGGAGAACAGGACATCCTTTGAGCAACTCCAGATTCGGCAGGCTGAATTAGAATCATCTCAGCACCACGTCGGGACCCTCCAGAGTCAACACACTGAACTACAGTTCCAGCTTAGAGAAGCACAAGACCGTCTTACCCTTCTCACCGAGGAAATCTCAGATCTTCGAGGGGAACAAGAAACGCGACCACATGGAACAGGCACTTCCCAGGAAGACGTCTCGCAGCTCATCTCCACGATGGAAGCTAAGTACGAGGCCAAATTGGCAGAGGTCAAGAGGAATTTGGTCCTCGCAGAGAAGGAGCGTACAGAGAGCGAAGCGGACTGGAGTCGCAAGCTCTGCGAGAAAACTAGAGAAACGGACGAGCTGAAGATGATTCTGCAGTCTTCTGCAAAATTGCGGGAAGAGAAAGAGAGCACTACAGGGGTGCTGAAAGGCGAGATCGAGAAGCTAACAGTTGAGGTACAGAATCACCAGCGTCATGCGTTGGAGCTTCAGCTACAGGTTGACCGTATGAAGGATACTGAGGTATTGCTCGTATACTATGCACCAGAACGCTCTTTCTGATAGGTGCCATACAGACGTCAGTCCAGCTTCGCATCTCAGATGCGAAAGCAGAAGCCGAGGGTTACAAGAGCCAGCTTGAAAGCCTGAAGGCTCATGAAGCACAGCTGCGTAGTCACATCAAGGTGATGACCATCCAAGTTCTTTGCTACTCCCCTTGTCTTATAGCACTCGCAGACACTCCGAGAGGAACTCCGTAAGGTGCAAAACTCAGCTGCTTTGCTCGAGCGTCAGCGTAATCCAGGAGTGGGTTATTGGACCTCGCGAAGCGAGAACACTGATTCTCGCGCATCAATATCATCTGCCTCCGATTTTCCATCGCGAGCTGCATCTCCTGGACCAACGTCGCCCACCCCGTCCAAAGGGGATGAAGACATTAACTTGGAGTACCTTAGAAACGTGATATTGCAGTTCCTAGAGCACAAGGAGATGAGAGTGAGTGCAGAATGCTGAAAATATATATTTACGCTCATATTAACAATCCATTCTTTCAGCCCAATCTCGTCCGCGTTTTGTCCATCATTTTACGTTTTACACCGCAAGAGACCCGGAGGCTGATAGCAAAAGTCTAGTGAGGAAGTTATCACAGTTATTCGATGAAACTTTGAGGGATAGATAGATCATATACCTACATACTACTTGAACTTTTCCACATTATCATTTGCAACTTGTCGCATCATTACTACTATCGGACATATGTTGCGTAAATGAGCGTCTAGTATTTGTCTGCGAGCAACACACTTCCGCTGCTTCAAGTTGATTTCTACCTTGACGCAGTATTGTTGACGGCCGCGAACACGTCGCGAAAGATCAACACAAACCAAGGCGGCAACAGTCGTAACATGTCCTTCGCTGAGTTGACAAGGAATTCGTATCAACGCGGGGTAACTCCGCAACAGGTGAGTAGTTTCTATCATGGTACATGCTACGATGATGTACTGGAGCTTCTCAGTGGCTAGGATTATGCAAACTGCTTGTACAGCAACATGATGTCGGTGTCGACGTTAGCGCCATTATTAGCAGTATGTGGCCTGCGTACTGAGGATCTAGACTTTGGATTGAATACATGTTTCGAACAGACACTATCCTTGAACTTTATCGCTTGTACCCAGCAGACCCTACTCTTCGCTTGTACCTTCAATTTGCCCTGAGTGACAAATTACTTTCGAACGCGGTCTTCGTCTCCACATTTATACGCGCTGCTCGGGACCCAGAACTTCAGAATGGGACTACCCTGGATATGCTTTGCCGTTTGGCTCTTAATGCACATTACACGTCGGGATTATCACCCGCAGGATCCATCATCCCCTTGGCAGACTCCCAGGTTTCAGTGCTTTCCAAAGTACAAGATGGACTGGCTCTTTTGCGGATTGCCCACTCTCTTCCCCCTTCCAACTTCCACCATCTTGTTTTATCAGCTTCTGAACTCGCGATCCTGCTACTGTCTTGTGTCACTGACATGTCGCAGGTAACAGCTGCTCAAGCTATGATTTATCTCGGGGATGCGAACGATGTGCTGCACTCATTGCGCCTTTCGCCGGAACTCCGGCAGGTACTCGAGGGCTTCGTGTTATCTTTGAGTTTGCTTATGGGTGACGACGCGAAAGCCGTCCGAGATGCACAAATGTTGCACAGTATGCAGGTGACTATGGGAAAAAATGACGTACTCGGCGCCAATGTTGAAACTGACACCATCACCTGCGGTCTATTGCTGCAAAGCCTTGTACGTATTTCGCAGTTGTGACCCAAGCACCACTCATGTTTTACAGATGACATCTCGAACCAGTGATTTTGGAGCGGGAAGTGACTTAGAAGCTGTTGCAGTCATGACAGGTACATTGCGGTGGACGTCATGGGCACCCAATGTCTTTTGTACACAGCTACTCGTGGCTGCTCTGACTTGCGTTGCTCAAAGCTCTGCTAAGGATGATCACGAATCTTCCTTTTCTCTATGGAGAGCATTTGTGGTTGGTCGTGTAAGCTTTAGTGCAAGCCACCACGAGTATCAGTACAGCTTACCACCGACTCATGATCTATAGCTTCCGCGGCTTCTATTTGCCCTCGAAAAAAGTCTTAAAGCTCATGGAACAACGGAGGCAGATTGGGTATGCAAGATATTTTTTGAAAGTCAGGAAGGCTTAGCATGATTACGACTCTATCAGCGAGCCGCAATGCATGCTGCATTGTCATCATTATCTCAACGGTCTGATTTATTGGCACAATGTGATGCTGTAGCCCGACAAGGCAAGGGACATGATTCCAATCAGGACAACAACACCTTGTATGTTTGATCGTTGTTCCGTGACATTCATGTTAACATCTCCTTATGAAGGCAGAGATCACTTATTCGCGAATTCATTCAACAACTTCTAGCCGTTGGGATTATCGAGTATGCATTTGCGGTCTCAATGGACCCCATGATGGTAAACGACCCCACGACACGTTTGCAGACAGAGGCCTTTGAACATGGCTGTTCCATAGAAGTAAAATTATCACACTATACTTTCCTTGCTGATGATGACGAGGCCTGCAGACTTATCTGGATTCAAAGCTCACTTTGGATTCAAGCCCAGAAGACACTTTATTACTACTGGAGAAAATTCGCCAAGATCCTGGCAGCCACCACTGTTTTGCTGCCGTTGTTCAGAAAGTACCTGCGAGGCCATTCGTGATTAATCCCATATGTTAATCAGGCACTTTTTTCAGCGATTTACGTCACACTCTACGTCCCTGGATCTTGAGCATTTGAGTCACCTAACGCGGACACTGTACCACCATGACTTCGCCTTGGATATCTTATCACTGCATCTCAAGATCTCGTATTTGATCTGCGATGCACTGGAGATAATTTCCGAGTATGATTGCGAAACAGTTGGTATGTTCGCCACCGAAGCATACGACATTAGTGCTAACAACGACTCATAGGTGATCCACAGACTGCAGTGAGCCATTTGGGTGATATAGTTCTATTTGCAGAGATGGTCTTGGCGAAATTCCGGGTATGTTTCTGTCATCGGAATGCGATTGTTCCTTGACATTCTCTGTCAAGATCTCATCGCCCATCATGAAAGACGGAAAGATATACCGCACAGAACTTCTCCGATGCACTTCGAGGGTTTATCAGGTGGATGAGTTAAGCCCAGAACACAAATCCGCATTTGCCACTTGGTTCAAGGCAATTTTTGATATCAATAGCGAAGGGATCGACGACGCCTTACTCCGGTAATGTGTTCCCTCCCTTATGGTGGAAATTGTGTCTCATTTCCCCGTAGCACAACGAAACCCCAAATTCTCCTGCAAATCTCCGCCACACTATTCTCGCAGGCTGCCCTGGCTCGCCAGGAAAATCGAATCGACAACGACACGCTGCAGACCGGTATGTCATACTTCCTTGGACCGTTGCTCCGGTGGACACTCGTTGGCGTGATCCATGCCATGTTGTTTGAAATTGGGCACAGAGCGTGAGTAAACACCAACCTCAAAGAAAATCATCACCGACACGTTTTCGTCGCAGGCTTGTAGCTCCCTTTCACCTCGCAATTTTACAAACTATTTTATGCTCTTCCTGTTGTCCCCTCGTCGTCCGCCGTCTTTGTAGTCCGAGTTGTCTCAGACTATTATCTAGCAGACGGATCCAAGCTTTTTCCGTGAATCCAATTTTGGATATCAGCGTTATACGAGCCACGTGCTTCCAAACCCTCGGAGTCAACAAAGACCGTGAGTAACAAGTTGGAATTACTCATTTCCTCCTGCTAGCTGGGTTAATCATCTGACACAGCATCTTGCAAGGCGTTGGAGGATCATCAGATCAGCCCTGCCACCAGATGGATGGACTTCCCAAAGCAAGAGATCCACGAGGCACTCGCGTCAGCTCGGCGCCACAAGGCTCCTCGCATTGACGTTACACGTTGTCTCTCCGCCACTTCACCCTCTAAATTCCTTGATCTACTCTGGTCAGAGCTCAGTGACGCTTCCAGCCTTGGGGAGATGGAAACGTGCAGGTGCCTCGCAACATTTGTTTTAGCCGTGCCGCGTCAGCTATCATCGGCGCCACCCCTCCTTCCAATATTTATGTACAACGTTCTCCCCTGCCTTATTGCGGCCATAGACCAACAGCAGGCAACAGAGCAGGGCATGAATACACAGCTGCTGGTGACAATTATCTCATCCGCCCTTACCGCCGCGTTACACATCGAATGGGCGGTGCAAACAGTGTGCGAAGAGCAGCGCTTTGTGCTCGGTCAACCAAGTGCCTCTGTCGCGAGGCGACTCGCAGCTGATCTCCGAGCGCAGAAGAAGAGTTCGTCTACGAGTGCAACTATTTTGCAGCGTCTAGGATCATCCCCTGCCTTCGTCACGAATTTTCCTGCATTTGTTATGTAAACAAACTTCATGATCATCTTTCTCGCGAAAATCTATTTACGTCTCGCCGTATGACTTCCACAGCCATACATCACTCGCCAGAACCAATTCCGCGCATTACAGAGGCGTGTGATATGAGGGCATGTACACGAGGGTTCGAAACACACAAGTATAGTCACGAATGTAGTTACTACTAGCCCATGAGTAAACGTTCGTTAAACGCCTGGTGCGGGTGGAGCTGGTAACACGACACGTGAGTGAAAGCAATGGTATGAAAAATAGATGAAGGACTCACGGCAGCAAGCGTTTTCTGCCGGATCACAATTTTGATCCGCTGGGCATAGTATCAAACACGACGAGTTTGCGGATGTCTTGAGAGTGATCAGCCAAATGGGGATAACTGCAATCGACGCAGGACACGCACCTTCAGGTGGTCTTCCGGAAAAATGTTGCGAGTATGATACTCTGGTTGAATAGTACTAGAATGTATGCCATGGTGATGAAGAGTTTTTCTAATTTCTGCTGCGACAGGCATGAAGTCGTGGTTTCGTGATGCCATCACGTGTACCGATGCGACGATCTTGGATTCCGAGAGTTGCCACACATGCAATTCATGCACGGAAAGAACTCCATCTACATTCAGAATGGATTCCCGAACTTCGTCTAGGGATATAGTGGGCGGCACGCCTTGGAGGAGAATGAAAGACGCGCTCCGGACTGGGACAGGTGGGATGATGTCAAAGATACAGGTAAGAAAACACACATACCCAATGGCAGAGCTGACGAAAAGATAATGACCGTGATCACAAGACTGATGACAGGATCGAAGTAAAATTTGAATTTCCAATTCGTGAGCCAGATGATTAAGCCGGTAGCGATGACTCCGACATTCCCTAGGGCATCACCTAACACATGCAAAACCAGGGCGCGCATATTCATGGAGCCATGCGCATGGATATGATGGTGGACTGTTGAAGTCGACGCCTCGTTTGTTTCGGCCTCGAGGAGTGGGAGACGCTCATCGAACACGTGGCTGGAGGAGCTTGCTGGCCTCGCATGCGGAGGTGATTGGCCTCCGGATGATGCAATGTCCTGAGCGGCTTGCACAACGGACGCACGCGTCGCAATGGGGTGTCCATACAACGAGGAATACGAGCTAGAGCGCTCACGGCTACTAGGCCACGCAGGTATTTTTCTGGGGGGAGGGACGTCATTGTCTACGACTTGTTCTGAATGAGTGATGCTCGGAGAACGGGATGGGGGCAAAGAGGTCTTATGGTCGTGACCATGTGCATGACCATGTTCTAGAAATAGTGTGGTCATGTCTGAGCAGCAGTACGCATGGTGACGACATTAGAACTAACCATGGAAGAGGAAGAGACCAACAATATTAGACGCCAAACCGAAAGATCCTACTATCACAATGAGACGAGGATTTGAAATTTCTGGGGGAGCGAAGAGTGAGAAAAAGTCCCCAAGTACATAGATGTCAACCCACCTGGAGTGGTAAAGAAGCGCTCCAAGGCTTCCATAGTGATAGAGAAGCAGAGCGCAAGGAGAAAAACCCCATTAACAAGGGCAGCGAGGATTTCAGCTCTGTGCCACCCATACGAATATCTAGAATCGTTGGCAGTTTTTTGTGACAACTCAAAGGCAAAAAATAAAGGTAAAGAATTATTCCGAGACCTGAGTCGATTAGCATCATACCTTGATGGCGTAGAGAGCAACTACAAGACTTATCACATCGCTGTTGAGGAATTTCAGCTACATGCAGCGTAAGTCAAACTTGAACTAACTTCAGCATGTGAAAACTGTCGGCGACTAGGGCAAGTGAACCAACAGCATAACCTGCGATTGTTCTCTTAGGAGGATCCTAGTGTAAGACTATGGAATATTAACACACCTGCGATGAGCTCAATGAAGAAAAATATCACGTCGATAACAAGCAACAGCTTTATTCGCGCTGAGCGAGACATCCCGAAGACGGACATCAACTTGAAGTACTGGTGGGTGGTAAGTAGTTCAAGTACTAAGTACTAAGTAGTAGTGTAAGTTAGCCGCGGAACCTGCGGCGTGCGCGGAACAATTCACTGCTGCTTATGTAAAGCAATGCACCACATTTTTCGGCTGCCGTCAAAATCTTGCTGTTGTTGAAGCAGGACTACAGTAGCATCGCGGTCCAAATCGTAGACCACCAGAAACGTTTACATAGGAAACCAAAATGGCCGCTCCATCGATGGCCGCAGCCCTGGCTGCATCACTTCCCGCCCCCCAGGCCGCACCAACACCTGCAGCGCCAACATATGAAGCCATCCCTGCATCCATGTCCAAGGCGATCGACATCGAGGCTGAAATACCTCTTACATGCGTCCAGCTTGATGGCATAGTGCGTAATTTTGTGGATCGTCTCTATTCCTAATGGCCCATTATTTGTCTATGAACGGCTCTACTACTTCTACTTTTCAAAGTTCCGCGTTGGACTTCTATTTATGTTATACTGACACTTGTATCGCAGGTTATTACCAAAATTTTGAAACACAGTCGTGAGGCATTCTCGACAACCGCCCATGGACTTCTCTTAGGCCTTGATCTTGATGGCATCCTCGAGGTGTCCAACTCGTTTGCATTACCGAATCATACCAATGACGACGATGAAAAAGCCACAAAATCTATTGGTGGGCCCCTTTCGTTGCTATCTCCACGAATTACAGGCACTGACAAAAACGTTGCTGATGATAGCTCGCTACCAGTCATCCATGCTGCGGTCCTTGAAAGAGGTTCAAGGAGACGACAATGTCGTTGGGTTTTACCAAGCGACCTCACTTGGCGCTTTCTTCAATCAAACACTGATAGATACGCAAGCAATCCACCAAGATAGGCTTAGACATGGCGGTGTTGTTATTGTTCATGGTAATTTCACGTGGCGCGACATGCTGTGGCCACATGCTGACAGCAAGATTTAGACATCTCACAGACAGCACGAGGAAATGCGTCATTCCGCGCATTCAAGCTGACAGCCGCATTCATGGATGCTTACAGAAGAGCTAATTTTAGTACTGCCGGGTATGCTTTCTCGATTTGATGATGCTCCTCGATCGATTTAACTGAGTGCGATATATAGGTTGATTAGCCATCGATTAACTTTCGCTTCGATACTCGAGGAGATCCCGCTAAGAGTTAGGACAAATGCGCTTCTGAGCTCGTACTTGAATGCGCTTGCAACTCCATCAACGTCAACGTTTTCGGGTGCTCATCCTGGGGTGGCAACCACGTCAGCGTTACCTCCGTCTTATTCAGTGCTCGATATAGGCAATATGGGCCTCACGAAGAATCTGGAGCAAGTCGCCGAAGCGATCGACAATTACCGGACAGAAGAAGGCAATGTCGCCTATTTGTCGAGGCAAATCGCACGGGAGAAGCTTCGTGCGGAGACGTATGTTGCGAAACGGAAAGAGGAGAATGCGCGGCGCGTGGCGCAGGGATTGAATGCGCTCCCCGAAGAGGATGTAAGCAGGTTGTTCAGGATCCCGCCTGAGCCGAGCCGGCTGGAGAGTATGCTCTTACTAGGACAGGTGGATGCTTACGCGAAGAGCCTTGAGAGCAGTGCAGGTACGGGATTGGTGAAGATGTATGCAGCGAAAGCTAGCTCTGGTGTATAAGTTACCTTGTACTATACAGGGGTTATTACAATGATAGATGAGAACAATGCAAAGGTTACCTGTTGTTGTTTAGATGGACCAAACAATAAAGCAACATATTACCATTGTTGGTTCCTGACAAAAATAGGGTATGTACCATGTCAAATTTTGAACCGCAGTCATCGCGATGGGTCAATTTAATTTGGTTTAAGGGAGGCAGAAAATTTTCCGGGTGAGGTGTGGAGGAAGAGCTGCTGATGGGCCTAAAGCTGGCAGCTAACGGAATCTGCGATGAAGAACCCTAAACGTGGTGATTACTTGCAGGAATCCACGGAATTTACATAGCCTTTAGGGTGATGTGATTACCTAATAAACTTTGTGGGGATATAACTGAAAACTGTGTCCGTTAACGGTGTTTTCTTACCTTTTCATTCTCTTGGTGTTTGTCTTGCTTGTTGGTTCTTTCTCGTTCTTTCCCTACTCCGGTCGTCGGCTCTCTTTCTTGTTACAAAAGCTTTACTACTATAAAGTCACTGTCGATCTTTTCAGTCGAACCAGCAAGAGCCTTCTCCTCCCCCTTCATTTTACAATGGCCCCCATCACGAAGTGCATCGCTCTCTTTTCTCTTGTCCTCTCCGCAACTGCCCTCACATCCCCTCACATCTCCAACAACGTTTTCAATCACCGTCGCGCAGTTGCTCACGTAGCCGTCCAGGCAGTTACTGGTCTAGTCGATGCTCCCCCGACTCCCAAACGTAAACGTTCTCTGAACAAACGTTGCGTGCCTAAACCATCTGGTAACTCCACTGTATCATCCTCCTCGACCTCCGCTTCCGCTGCTGCCACAAATGTCCCGGTTAACGTTGCTCCCTCGCCCGTTGTTTCTACCACATCTTCTCAGGTAGTCTCTCCGTTCTCCTCCCCGTCCCATTCCTCGTCTACTTCCGAGTCGGTCTACCAAGCTCCCACCACTTCCCCAACTTCTACACCCACTTCCACCAGTCAGACTGCTCCTGCTCAGACTTCTTCAACATCCAGTAGTAGTTCGTCGAACGGCTACCTGAGCGGCACTCAGAGCGGACAGGGTAATTTTTTTTTTTTACCATTGTCTGTGTCACAGCTTATTTTATTTTTTTATGGCAGGTACATTCTACGAGACTGGCCTTGGAGCATGTGGCATCACAAACACCGACAGTGATTACATTGCTGCCGTCTCACACTTGTTGTTCGATGCCTACCCGTAAGTGCTATACTCTGTTTGTAGCTTCCCGCAGTCTGATTTTGGTGAACAAGTGGCTACGATGGCGTGAACCCCAACACCAACCCTGTCTGCAACAAGAAAGTCACGGCTCACTGTCAGTCGCTCTGTCTCCCCTTGATGATGATGTATTTATCAGATTTTCAGATGGTGGCAAGAGTGTCACGGTGGCGATCACAGACCGGTGCACGGGCTGTGCGCTTCAAGACCTGGACTTCTCACCCTCTGCATTCACCCAACTCGCTGACGAGTCGTTGGGACGCATCGACATCACTTGGGCCTGGGCCTAATCATCTCCCTCTCGCTACGCCTTCATGCTTTCGCGACGAATGGATATAAAGTCTTCCCGTTTTTATTCTTTATTCTTGCGGTTAATACTCCAAGGTATATATATCCTTTCCGACAGCTTTCGCGCCAGGCGCCTCTCTGCGAGCAGAGAGCTTGGGATTACTGTTTGGTTTCGCTCATTCCCATATGCCCACATACTCACGTGTGCTACGTACTTACGATCACTGGATGATTCCTATATACCTAGTTGATGGGTCTTTGGGTCTTGCAGCACTTTTCATCTTGATGCTGAGCTTTGGTATAAAAATTATTATTGTGCAGTGTATAATGCAAAGTGGAATATAGATGCCTGCTATTGTAACGTGTACATCTTGTTGTGTTGCGAGTAACAGCCATCTTATCGCACGGCATCGGAAATAAATCTGCATCAATTTTCGCATCCGCACAGCCTATCAGGTGAGATTTCAGCGCTCCGAGTCAGGTGGATAGTTATTCATGTCCGCCCTCGGTCCTAGAATCAAACTGTGATGTTTCATTTCCGCATCGCTGCCGTTGTGCAAGCGTTGTGATTACCACGTGAGCGTAGGTAATGCGATATATCCTTTGAGGAAAGTCTGGGCTGAAGGCTGTGACAACTGACAGCCTCCCTCAAAAAAACGCTAGAAAGACTCCGAATCATGACCGACGGAATGGCGCATTATCCCCGCGGCCTCAAACGATGTCATGCTTGCAGCGCAGGCAGGCAGTTTGATGTAAAAAAGCACAGTAGGCCGAAAGCAAATATAGCCACTTGTGGCCGTCGCAGGATCTCACGACAGCCCCGTTGCTCTCACAAGTTGCTGCCAATAGCCTTCCTCGAGGGTGCCTGACACTGCACTACCCACCGCGTTCATAAGATTCTCTCTCTCCTCTCCCTCTGATCTCGCTGAGACTGAGAGAATCGTGACTACAAGGTCGACTGCTAACCTTCGGATAAGCGGTGAAGAAGTAGGGATTTTGGTGAACGGGCCAGGAAGCCGACCGCGAACAGGGTGCGTGATCATGAAAAAGGGTGCGAGACGGGTTTGCAATCCGATGATTTGCTATAAACACAAAGCAATGACATCACATGTTGGTCAATTGGCCGTCGTTCCGATCAAGGACGCACCTCATGCTTGATCATGATGGAGCCGCGTTGAAGGAGACGTAACAATGATCTGATAACTGTCTAGAGCAGGGACGGTCAGCCGAAAAATAGTAATGAGCTTGACTAAAATATTACCTCGGAAGCGGCCAGGTTGTGATGACCAATCTCCCAAAGCATTCTTGGGAGATGCAAAATCCATTCTTGGAATTTCTCCTGCTCCCCTGTGTTGCGTACATCGAAATGTCCGCGATAGTCTGTCTCTGTTTCAAGCTTGGAAGTGATGTCATTGATGTATTTCATAAAAACGTGAGGAAAATCACATACCAAAAGAATGCGAGTTACAAATTCCACAGTGAGTGCCTTGACAGCAGAGTTCGATCTTGTCCTAATGCCATGATCGAGTATCGCTGATAATACGGCGTGTGTGTGAGCCTCGCCTTGGCTCTCCTTCGGCTGGTTTAGGAGAGCCCAGATTGTGGGCAGCAGCGCAATGTACATCGTAGGGGTTAGCGGCCTTGAAATCTGCGTGCCAGAGTTGTCTTCCCCCAGCAAGAGACGAGTGACGTATGTTCTGACCAGGCCGGCCTGTAAGGTTAACTTGCCCTCATGTTTGACATGAGAAGAAGAAGCGGATGATCGAGAAGTTTGAAATCGGACTTTGCGCGAAATATCTCCTGATTGTCGGCGGAAGGATACGAGAACCAACAGCGCTGTGAGCTCGCAGTAGATTACATTCAGATCTTGGAATGCATGTTCCACCTAGTTGTAATCAGCTGGGGAATCTTTTATCCGAGATTGACAAACGACTACCTTCATTTCTCGACGAGCAGGCCTGAATGGAAAGTACCCTGTCATATAACCGAGCAACGTCCTTAGCTCGTCGCAAAGGATTTCCTCTTCGGCTAGGTTCAAGGAGAACCTGTCTTGCAATATTGATCCATAGAGTGTCCTCATGATTCGCGCCGTCACGGTAAGAAGGTTGAGTTGTGCTTCAGGAGGATTCGCACTGGGGGAAAAGACGATGGGGGCGCAATCAAGATACGAGGCAAGTAAAGTCGAGTAAAGCGTTCGAGCCAAGTGCTATGGGTCATGTGGCGTTAATGGAAGAGCACACAATGAGGACAATAGGTGACGCACGATCAGAGAGGAAACATTACTATTTAGGTGAGTCAATGATTCAGTATGAGCCAGTGATAAACCGGAAAGGTCATTTAAAGACCAAGCTGTGGCTAATGGGCCAGTCACGAAGTCTGGCATACATATAAAGTCATCCCGAGGATGTTCAGCGTCCAACTGAGGTTGAAAGTCCACCAACTCGGATCGGAATAATCGTTCGTAAGCAATGAACGACCGAGCAGAGCGGAAAGAAGGAGCAAGGAACCACGTTGGTAATAGGACTGCGGCTGGGTCCAGGTTAGAAGCTGCATCATTTGACGGTCGCAGTTGTCGCGATACCGCATGAGTGAGAAATGCCGAAAGTGACTTCAGTACGACGAACTTCGACTGCAATACACGTCAGTATTGATCGTGTTGCATGCGTGACGGTTTAGTCATACCTGCGGCGAGAGAACTACGCTAGCGGTCGATGTTGCCTGCACTGCACCTTTGTGGGATGAGAAGTTACATATAAGTATGAAAAGCGTTCTGAAGTGACCCTTACCTTCGGTGTCGCCGTATTTGGTTCCTGCACTCAATATCCCTAAGTATCCCTCTAAAACTCGTTTTCCGTGTCCAGGGTTTCCTTGCATCCAGCCATCGACTACGCTTTCTGGAACTAATTCAAGAAAAAGGTCCAAAAATCGTACGGCATCAATCCTGATTTCAGGGAAGATGTGGGTCTGGGCGGACGTAGTGAAAAGAATGAGCAGTGGAACATGAGGAATCAGGTCCTCCTGTACAGAAACAGCTTGAACATTTGGGCGATCATAGTAAGTCATATAATACATCACCTTCGAAACAAGAGGCAGCAACCAGCTCAGAAATGAAAGCAGTGTCTTTCGAACGCCTGCATCCTGTGGATGCATGAATTTCATTTCCATGAATGCGACACTGGACAAACCTCATCTCCAATCACGCGGACACAAGCCCCTAGTAGTATGGTCATTGAGGATTCTACAATGTCAGGATGCAATTCAAACAACTCCCGAACGCTCAAGATAGCATCTATCGAATTCAATTGACTTCTCGTATTGCAGAAATATGACACACACCTTTTCGAGTATTCGCATTATAGTGTTTCATGAGCGAAACCAAGTCATCAAATGACTGTTTCTTCCTGGTGGTAGGAAGTGTAGCGTCCTTCTCTATAGCAATACTCTGGATGGGAAGTGCAATACCTTGAACCATAAGATACATCCCGGCCCAACAACTACAGTCAAATCTAATACTCACTACGAGCTTTGAATGAAGTATCCACCACATTGCTTGGTAGCTGCTTGCCTTTACCAAGTTTCAATTTGGCTTTCTGTTTGTGATGTTTAACGAATAGAAAGGGTCGGACGAGCAGAACTCACCGAGAAGTCGGCCACCTTCTCTTTCTTCTTTTTCGAGCTCTTTGGCATGGTGTTGGATAGCGAGAATGAATGAAAACGCGTTGATCTTAGTTGCCAAATCCTTCGGCAAAATCATCACGTGACTGCATATTTTACTATCTAATTAGGGTCTTCCAAATCCAAAAATAGAGTATTGCATAGCAGACTTGTAGTCAAGGTCAAACGTATTATAGTACAGGCCAAATTTAAAGGATATCGCTATGAGGTGAAGGTAACTGCAATCTACCACCCGAATCTTGGGAAGGGGTTCCTCATGAAATCAACTTTGAGATCCAAGCACAGCATATCTTCATCTTCTGCAGTGTAACCTCTCACACTGACACTGAATTTGGCTGCAAAAGATTCAGTGACTGACTTGCCGATAATATACATGAACTTTGCGCGCACCCTGAGGGATCTCCTTCGGCAATGCAACTGTCTGGACCACAGTATACTCGCCCTCCTCGACTGGACACTGGATGCTTGCGTTTGCGGAGCGTCTATGTCTGACTTCAATCAAAATCCAGGACAACGCCGACACACCAACTTACGCTTCTTCACAAACATCAAACGACTTCGAAAGAAGTTTGATGAGTCCGAGTTTCACAACAACATCAGCATAGGCTCCATCCTGAAAATAGGCTTAGTGTTTTGCGATACCGTAACGTTAATGAAACCAACCTCAATTCGTTGTTGAGCAGTCCCCACAGCCGTGACGGTCAGGTCTTGGCCCGGCTTGGGTGGATCCGGAGAGAGGCTGATTGATTTCAACTGAACAATGTCTGTTGGGGAGCCTGAAGAAACTTAGCATATGGTTGTGCGTTTCCAAATATCAAACAGGTCTCACCACAATCGTCCCATGACCAACCTTCCATGACGTGCACCGGCTGATTTATAACTTCTTGTGCTGGAGGAGAGTTTGCGGACGCAAGACCCGCCAACATGGCGAGCAAAGAAATGGAGAATATACGAACCATTGCTAATGGGAATTCGAGCAAGAACTAAGAGAAGAGCTGAAGGAAGGAGCTCAGCAAAGGTACCAGGATGGCGTGGGAGAATTTCATACAGGGTGGCGATGAGCGCAAACCATCGCTGCGCACCAATTGGCAACGCAACTCGCTTGCCTTTTGCTTTCAACCAAACACCAAGGTGATTTACAAGTGCAATAGCAGCCAGAGAATACTGATAGATTGATTCTACCAACCAGCGTTTGACTTCAGGATCATTGTTCACTGATCTTATTCCCGGGTTGTGCCGCCCAAATTTCAAAATGAAAGCTAGAGAGTACTGCTGTTGTGCAATCCCCTTGGTCAAGGCTGGCATATATACCACGCTGATTGAACAATTCTCTCTTGGGATTATAATAGGCACCCTTTCTGTTGCAACGCCTTCCAGTGAGCCACCCCCTCTTCTGACTTATAGTGTGTAACCTGCCTCTGCGTAGTTGTTGGAGCAGCAACTCCGTCATTCGCCCCGTGGCTTCTTGCAATAGTATGCTACGTGGGCGCTGCAATTCAAGTTCTTGGTTTCATAGGTGTATTTAAGGTATGATGTTCTTTCAATGTAGTCGCCAATGCTGAGATGTGTGTCGTTAGGAAAAACCTATTTTTTTTCGCCGCTATGCCACTCTACACTCCCTCATCACCATCGTCGCTTTCGCAATTGCCGCGGCGTGGGTCATACTCTCAGCCAGTCGTCACTCGACTGCTCTGTCCAACTGCGAGAAGAATTTCTATCCTACAGCACCCAATGGTAGCAATACTTCTGAGGGTCAGACTGTCTGCGGCATCATCACGTGGGTTGATGTCGGGCTGATGGCTGGTGCTTGGGTCTTCTTTGCTCTTGTGCAGGTAACTTACCTATTAATTGATTATCCGGCAGACAGTTGATCATTTCTCTGTAGGCATATATGCTCTTTATTGTTTCGTCTTACGGGAGCGCTCAAAGACGAGATTACGAGAAGTACGACGCTCTCAATGATACCACGAAGCCGCTGACGGATAATATTCCGATGACTGATCGTGGTGACCCCTGGGACTACAGAGCGTCTGCCGAGTACGATGATGGCCGCGGACATATGCGAAACGCAAGTACGGCATCAACCATGAACGCTCCATTACAGAAAGAAAGTTACGCCGATGGCCAATCTCATTTTACGCCCACCTATCCCCCTCAACCTCAGCCGCAATTTGAGCGGCAGCAGTCGACGCGAACTGCCGTTTCACACCCTTCAAGCGCATCTCAGAGCCCTCAGCTTACTCCATATGCTGATAACTACTACGGCTCAGGTGGTTCTATCGGGCAACCTGCACCCACGCAGGCTCACCCCGGTGTGTATTGATTCCTCGGTCGCTCATCACAATCGCCATTGTTGCCGACTTGAATGAGCGGGTTTGTCGGTTCTCCCGAATAGCGTTATCATTATAAGCTGATTCCTTTTCCCTAGCTTAAGGTTCCTTCTGTCGCCCTACGCCACGGACGGTCAATGCCACCACGCTTTTGTAGCAGAAGGAAATTCTCTGATTCCGTCATTGATTCATGGACTTCTTATGGAATGTGTAGCATTCCTCCCTCTTGAACGTTTATTTTAAGTTTGTAGTATACCTCGATCGCGGTACATGCATTCGTCTACATGGACATCCACTCTTTGGCCTGATGTAGGATCTCTTGCCCTGCAACTCCTGAAGTTACTATGTTTCCTCCTCATCTTCCCAGGGCCCTATCTTTAGTGATAAGTGCTGCGCAGCGGCGATGTTCTTCCACCTATCTTGTCGGCCATCCTCGGCCATCAGCTGACTATGAAATGAGACATGCACCACTGTGTGGGGCGAGTGCCGAAGCAGAATTCTCTCCTCTAGCGCGTCGCAAATAATTCGCTCTTCTTCGAATAGGGGCACTGCATACCAAGCGTGAGTTATTTGCAACTTGAGCACTTGGAGTGAGGGCCCCAGAGCTAGAATAAAGTTTTCACGCAGCTCGTTTACGGTCACCAGTGAGAGAGCAAAGTACTCCAACGTGGGCAAACTACGGAGGCATGAAGTGATGGTTGCACTTGAGAGCCGGCTACTGCCCAATAGGACGAGTTTACGAAGGAATGACCCGGGGCCCGCCAGAAGGGATTCCAGATGGACATTTCTGATTTCGAAACCAAGTCGATGACCTTGTGCGTGGATGAAGGAATCAAGTTGACAGTTGGGAAAACTGGTGTTGAAGCGCATCTGATCAAATGCATTGCTTGTAACACCCCGAATGGTGAGATGGCGCAGGGCAGGAAAAGGGGTTTTCTTGAAACGACAATCTCCTGATAAACGCAGAGAAAGGATGTGATTTGAAGGAAGCGTTTGGAAAGGATTCGCCCTTGTGGATGGATCTAGATGAAGTTCGTATGCTTGCAAGAGTGGCTTGTGACCGGGAAACATAGCTCCCTCGAAGTTCAACTGATACCTTGGATGGATTTAGTCATGGCGGCAAGCAAATATATCAATAGAGTCTCACCTACTTGAGGTTGTGTGGGGATGATAATGACGAACATTGAAGACTCGCAATTTCTCCAGCGATACGAACTTTGCCAATACAAGATACAACCGAGAGACTGGGCCAGCCTACGAGTAAGTTAATTTAATGACCTCCTATTCAAGGCACGGGAACAGAATGTTACATACCTGGCCAAGCGTACTCTCCAAGACACGTCCATCGTTGGCAACATCAGCCCAGCGAACTTTTGCGGCAGCTTGTGGCTCAGAATCCAGATAAGTGAGGTAGTGATCCACCTCCCAATCGTTTCGCAGGGAGATATACTTATGGAATACTACGCGTGCTTCATAGAAGATCTGCCTGCAGGTATGAAGGATACGAATATGGGCATTTGAGGGTTGGCGATTTTGTTTCACACACTGGTGGTCAGCCAATATGGCTTCATAGATGAGGATGCGAACGTCAAAGGGCATATCTACTAAGGAGAAGCCTTTCGTCGACATAAAATGAGGATTTCCAAGTCGTAGCTAGAATCAAAAAAAGTAATATATATATTATTAAAATTTAGATAATAACTGAAAAAGGCGTGAGCAAAGTTGATCAGCAGATCATCACCAGCTTGACATTTGGAGGGAAAACTATCAATCAGTCCGCAAAGCCTCACCACTCAAGCATGGATATGTCTTCCCCTGCTTCCGGTCCTGGACTGGCGTGTTCCATGTATTCGCAAGCATCGGAGGCCGCAATACCAGCGCAGTTCCTCCGCACGAGGACAATAAACCAAGCAAAACGTGGCAACACGCCTGGCTAAGCCTGGCTACTTATTTGTTCTTGAGTCACCGTTGCCTTGCCTCAAGAATGCCTCAAGCTACATAAAATCACCGTAACTTGCACCTCTTCATTCATCATTGCGGTTTTGTTGCCCTGATTTTTTTTGACAGTCCAAATCCGACATCGAATACTGCAGTGTGTTTGGCACGACTATAGTGCGTGCCGTAAGGCAAACAAAAGAGGCCAGCGCATCAACACTTCTCCGAGTGAAGTGTCTTCGCGTGTCATCCTCAAGTCGTTAATATTGCTATTCCTCCTTTCTTCTTTCTTCAATCCCCACCTCTACTTATCGACACTAGCTCCCGTAACTTTCCGTTTCAAACGCTATCGCAACTATGCCTGCAATTTCACAACCATATGAAGTCTTACTCGACTTCACGAACGATACACATGACTGCGCAACAATCCAGCTACTGCGGGATTATGGCCGGAACACTAGCGCAGTTGTTCTGCTACACCCTGGAGAAAGCCTCACCCTGGTCCTCGAAGCAGGTTCCATGTATAAATATGCTCTCAAATCACATTCCAAGGTTGCCAACGTGAGGTGCGTATGCAGGGCAAGTCCGTCGCTCGTTTCTCATATGTATTTTTGTATGTAGTGCACGGAGCTGGCGAGACATTCACTGCGAAATATCGCATCTATTTGCTGCAAGCCCACCGTCATGGTCTTCTTTACGTGGGCCCACGGGTTCGCCCGCCAGCGGCGTCACCGTTGACCGAGTATGGCGGGACTATCGGTTCAATGTTTGGAATGATGCTGTAAGTAATTCCCGTATTCGCCGTAATTCATTCGGTCTAACCTCCGTACTATCTAGTGAAGCGAGACCTCTTGAAGAGAGACTATACCCTGAGGGGCAGAAGCCCTCATATGATACCATCATTGCAACCAATCAGCGTTTGCACGTAATTTTGTAACGTAAATTTATTTCTCTATTGTTGCTGGTACACACCTCATCTTGCAATTGAAATTCATGCTGTAGGATGATAAGCAATCACGAGTTTATTGTTGTCATCCTTCCGAATTGCTCCCGTCTTGATGACATATTGAGGTAATTAACCTGCTCCAGGTTTGACTTCGGCGAGTGGAACTTCATCGATGCTTCATCGATCATCTGGACAGGAACATAGATGTGAATATTATATTTCACGCCTTGTACAAGTCAGTGCGTGAAAGTACTTCGATGGCTTAAAATAAAAACGGTAGGGATGTCGGCTGGACTAGGCGTCCGCCGGTGCCAGTCCAGGCGTACTGTTACATGCAGGATGTTTGCCGGACATGATAATCACCCTATGCGGGCTGTACCGTGTATGTGCCCAGCGCTTGGCCAATGCGTCACGTGAGAATGATCATGGGACAGCGTCATAAGTATGAAATCCATTGTATCATGGCCAAGGACTGTATATAAACTATCCCCAGACAAGATGCAACCTCCTAACACAAGATGCAAGCCGCAGCCAACATAGCACAATCGGTATGTCTCCGTGGGATACCCTTCCACGCTGGCTAATGAATATCTACCAAGCAACTGGGGAAGTTGCCTACTGTCGTCCAGCCGGAACATAAACATCGTGAAGATGGCTCAACTATGAAAGCCCTCGCATGGTTCGGCGCGACAGACCTTCGAGTCATCGATGCGCCTATCCCCGACATCACAGAACCGGACGACGTGATCGTGAAAGTAACCGGCACAACTATATGCGGATCAGATTTACATTTATACCACGGGGAGATCCTGGCCCTTCAAAAGGGCGATATTTTGGGCCACGAGGTCCGCATTGCGTATTTTCCGAGGACAAGTTATTCAACATGATTGCCAGTTTATGGGAGTTGTCGATCGTATTGGACCGAATGTCAGAAACCTCACCATAGGTCAACGCGTTGTTGCCTCCTTCCAAATCACATGCGGAAAGTGTCGATATTGCAAAGAGGGACTCTCTTCCTTTTGTGATAACACCAACAATTCAACGTTTGTAACCTTCTCCTGCTTCATACTAATGTATTGATATCCTCTTAGTTTGCAGAATTACATGTATGGAACACGCGACGCTGGCTTCTTTGGATACTCTCATTTCACCGGTGGTTTCCCTGGTGGCCAAGCGGAATATGTCCGCGTGCCGTTAGGCGAGGTTAACCTTCTTCCTGTTCTGAATGAGGTCTCGGACGAAGAGGCCTTGTATCTCTCTGATGTTCTCCCGACAAGTTACCATTGCGTCATTGACACTGGCGTGCAAGAAGGTGATACCGTTGGAATATGGGTTAGTATATTTACATTTCCGAGTTTTCAACCTAATTTCGAGCAGGGTCTTGGTCCCATTGGACAATGCTGCGCTCGCTGGGCAAAATTAAAAGGCGCATCTCGCATCATTGCCATAGATGAAGTCCCAGAACGTCTGGAGCGTGCCAGGGAGCAGGATTGCGAAGTGATCGACTTTAGCAAGGTCAAGGACGTTAGTCAGAAGGTCCATGAGATGGTTCCTGGAGGACTCGACGTCGCGCTTGACTGTAGTTAGTCTGCCGCAGATGCACGCAGTTCATTTTTTGAAACAGTTCTCAGGTACATTCCACGAGCCGAAGACCTTGCTCCACAAAGGGATGAAGATCCTCATGCTTGAGACCGATGTTCCCGAGACCGCGAACGAGATGATCGTGTCAGTGAGGAAGATGGGCCGATGCGGTCTTATTGCTGCATATTCTGGTTTTACTAACGGCTTCAACATCGGAGCGCTCATGGAGAAAGGTGTGAGATTTATCGGCAACGGTCAAGCGCCAGTCCACAAGTACTGGAGAGAAATTCTGTACGACTACATTATGACGGGAAATTTTGACCCCAAATTGTGAGTCTTTTTGTCCCGCTTCACGCAGTCCACTTGACCTAGTTTTCAGCATGATTTCTCATCGCGTACCGTTGGAAGACATGGCAAAGCTCTATGCCGCTTTTGACAAGCGTGTAGGAGGTGTTGAGAAAGTGTTTGTGGAAACCCAGTTCTCCTCGCCGCCCTCCGATAGAACTCCGAAGCTCACTCGAGTCGAGGACTGGGCGCGTTGAGGCAGGCATTGCATCTTGGCGTACTGTTAGGAATCCTTCTCTAATACGTCTCTGATATTGTTCAGATGGGTCATGTCTTTATTGTGTACTGTATTGAACTCGTATTTGATCAAGGGGGAAAAGGCGACGCAGAGGTTTTTGTAGATGATATCTAGCTAGTCTAAGGAACGTTGCTTGGGAGGTTGTCGTGATCATTCATGAAAAAATGTACAATGCAGCCTTGGTGCAGCCATTCAAATATTCATGTTTGTGTGGTTGCCTACGTTTCCACACGTGTATGACAACTTGCATATTTCTGCCTCTCGACTTTCTCATGCATTTTCCGGCATCTCGCCAATTCCTTCGTGCAGTACCCCGCACCCGTATTCCACCCGCCCCTTGGTGCGAACCAATAGGTGCGTGAATACGGGCACGGGATGCTGGCATCAAACTACGCGGAGGACATGGAAAGGATGACTTGCGAGCGAAGGGTCAGGTACCACAGATGCGGTTCATGCGCCATGTACGACCTTATGCATCGTGCACAACATGTCCGTTGTGTGAAGATCATAGCATACCACGATATTCATGCCACACATGATGAGCACGCACCAGACTATCTGAAGCACACTGAAGAGTCATACGTGACTCGAGCTATAACATTATGCATGAATTAGAACCTAAGATTTCAATCAAACATGCGTGAGGTATGATATCATGCCAGTGCATGCCTACTCCTCCAACGAGCGGGCCGACCGAGTGCTCCTTGAACAAGCCGCATAGCAGGCCGAGTCTCTCCCGGTGCTGCAACACCCGCACGGGCTGGCAAAACTGGGAAGTGACCCACAAAGTTGGGGTTCCCTCGTTTCCGAGCTTTCTCCTTCTCCTTAGAGTCAGCTCGAAGTTGCATTTTGGCTTCGGCAATTGGCTTCGCCAAAATGGTTTCCTGCGTGTTCGCATGCAATCAGGGGTAAAGAACAGAGTGACAACAACTAAG
Organism: Suillus alpinus; assembly: GCA_003316505.1. NCBI lineage: Eukaryota > Fungi > Basidiomycota > Agaricomycetes > Boletales > Suillaceae > Suillus > Suillus alpinus. The sequence goes on from QFEX01000156.1 coordinate 174,809, forward strand.
ATCTTACGATGTAAGCTGTTGCCTTGGTGCCTATTTCTGTTAATGCCTCTTGACCTCGATATTTCATGACTTTCTGAAGATTACGCCTCGTCGTTGGCCGCAATCCACTGCTGTCAAATCCGCCCAAGTTTAGCTCTTTTGCAACAGCAGTCTCTGCATGTTGGACGCCGCTATTGACGACACCACGGGGTGAGTCCCAAAGAAGCTTCTCATTCAAGAGTTCCCTCCCTACTGCGCGTGCAGTCATCTCCAATTTGAAGTCCCGGGGGTTATCGACGAGCTCAAGGAGAGCAATAGGTGCATTGTCTCCGGTTCGATTGTCGAGCCTATGAATTCGTGTGTAGCCCCCAGGCCGGTTTGCATAACGCTCCGCGAAGGTGGTGAAGAGCTTAGGGAGCACAGGAGGTTTCAAAATGAATGCTTGGGCCTGGCGATATGAAGTCTCGTTGTTCTTCTTTCCCAGCGTAATGATCTATTCACGCGTAAGCAGACTGCAGAAATTAACAACATGGTCTTGCCTTCTCTGCCAGCCTGGCGGTGTCTTTGGCCTTGGCTAATGTCGTTCTAATCTGCTCATGTTCAAAGAGTGAGGTCACAAGATTCCTGTGGTATTTTCAACGCTAGAACAACCAAAATGAACCAGCTTGCCTACCGTAGCATTAAGTTCCGATGCGAGGACGTCCTCGAGAATTTTCGAAAAGCTACGCCATGTTTCATGACTGCGCAAATTCGACGTGCTCTGAAGAGTTAACGAAGCCACTGTAAGTGCCGCCTATAAGAATGCGCCGAAAATTCTTTGCTCACACGTGATCTGATGATACGACGATATGTATAACAACAGCAAGTACTTATACGTGCATAGATTTATCGTCCGTGAGTATGTGTACTACAATGTGCTGTATGTAACGCATGACAGTGGGAGCGATGAGTTTTTACGAGAGAGAGGAAGATGGCAAACACAAGCATGAGAGCGAGGCAAGAAGGCGAAGGGAGAAGGCGAGAGAAATATATCAACACGTATCAATGTAGGATTTTTGGACGGAAGGAGACAACAGGAATGCACAGGCGGGTAAGAGGACAGTATGAGCATGTTGTACCAGATGGCGTGAGGCGATGCACAAAACAGAGTACGGCCGAGACAGCATGAGGACAACGAGCAAGACAAGAAGTGGCGAAGTGATGGGACATGATACATATGGTGCGCGTGTGCGGGTAGGACGCGGGATCAGGTTTTGAAGAGTCTCCAATACGAAAATGGACACTGAATTGCGTGTATGTCAAATTATTCCTCTTGTTGCTGCTGTTCTCTGCCGACCCTCCTCTCCTTCTCACTTTCGAGCTGATTGTAGAGCAGGAAAAGAGCCTTTTCATTGGCCTCCGGAGTACCAACGATGGTGAACATCCGTTCGCCCGTGTCATCATGAGGAGCTTTGGCGATTGAGATCTTGGATCCGGACAGCCGCCGAATTTCTGTGATCTTGCTTCCGCTTCGACCAATAATACATCCAACCATATCCGATGGTATGGAAATGTTCTGCGTCCGAAGGTTGGCTGTTGATTGTGCAACGGTAGGTGAATGGGGCGAAGGTGGAGGTGAACGTCGGGCTACATCTCCATTGGACTTGCGAGCCCCAGCCGAGTAGCCATTGGCTGATCGTCTCGTACCTGAGGTAGCATCACCAGCACCAGGATGGAAGGGAACGGTGCCCTGACCCCTCTCCCAATCTTCCAACAAGCATTTGCCAATCTCCTCGATTGCACGGCCGATCGAATCAGGTGCGCCCTGTACTTCGACAATGCGCTCAGTTGATTGTGGGAGCATCTCCTTTGACGCCACCATGCGCGCGCCCGAAGCATCCTGAATAGCCTTTATTTTGCCACCACTGCGGCCTATTATCGTACCCATGAGATTGTGAGAAATTAGAAGACGGATTGAGGTATGAGGCGATGACGATGATAGAGAGATGGGTGACGGGCTGGATGACACAAGTTGGGAGATTATGAGGTTGTACGCCTGAACCATAAGCCACAACGTGTGAGCGCTAAGTTGAGGATATATTTGAATTAACTTGCCTTTGCAACAGCTTCAACAGATCCGCCAACGGTAAGGACGCGCTCGTGCACGCCAGGGATAACCTTGCTGACGCCAGCTCTGACGCCAGTCTGCTCACGAAGATCAGCGACATTTTTTCCCCCTTTGCCTATGATGACGCCAGCTTCCTTTGTGTTAACAAGAGCACGAAGAGTCAAGGTGTCGTGGGGATTATTTGGAGAAGATGAACGTGATCCTGCGGGAGAAGCTGGTGACATTAAAATGTAAGTTGAAGCGATCACCCCTAGGTAAAAAGATGATATTACCAGAGGCGTGGCGAACTGGAGATTCAGCAGACATTGTAAGGAAGAAAGGGGGAAGAAGACGAGGGGAGAGGATGGAGATGAGGAAGACCGGGAAGCTACAGCTTATTTAAATGATGATGGAGGTTAAGATGCAAAGAAACTTGTTGGCAAAACTTGCACAACCTTGCCTCCGTCCGTCACAAATCCCTTTTTCGGTGCCGCCACCGTCCGATCACACAGCCACATCTTATGACGCTTCAGGTTCTCTCTCTCAAACTGTTGATCAAGTCATTATTATCCTTCAAATTGTATCATATGCATGCCTAAAACTACATCTCTGTTGCAAGTGTTTTTGGAGGAGGTTCATCATCATAAAAAAACGCCAGCTCAGCAGAGATCGCATAGTTACATGCATGTCTTATGGGAATGGATCATAACATAAAGCAACGCAAGCACATCGAAGATGAAGTAGTCTCTCATCCAACTAGTAGCCCAGCGTCGTCAGTTTCTCAAAGGATGGCGAGGCATCTGAAACTGCCTTTTGGCGCAGCTTCAGTGCTGCAATCTATTTATGGATGACTCGGTCAGTCTTGTTCAATGAAACCTGCCCGATTCACGTGCCTTGCGCTGGTGGAAGGCCTCAGCCTTGATCTTCCTCTTCTCCTCAAGACGGTCCACAACATCCTTGTAGCCCCAGCCAACCTCGTGCGACAGACGCTAGATTATACGTTATTATCATCCAAGCCATACTGCTGGGCGACGGAGCCCACCTTAACAGTACAGTATTTCCGGCCGGGCTTCAGCCGCAACACACGCAAAGCCTCAGGAACAACCATCCGCTTCTTGTGGTCGTATGGTGGCGGGATACCCTCGAAGAGCTTCAAGCGCTCGAGAGCAGAAGCACCTCGAGGAGTTTTGTGGGGAGTCATACCACGAATAGCACGGAACAGAATTTTGGAGGGAGCGCGGTGATGGAAAGGGCCAGATTTCTTGGGGTTGACAATATGGCGTTTGTGGAGGAAGTTGTGGTAGCGCAGCTGGAGATTTAAGTGTATGCGTCTCATTCATTGACCGGTTTAACGACAAGACAAAATACCTTGTTGCGGAAGAAGCTACCGGAGATGTTGATCTCCTCACACCTCACGACAACAATCTTCTGGCCAGAGAGAATCTGCTTTGAGATTATAGAGGCCAGTCGACCAAGGAGGTGACCCTTGCCATCAATAACGATGGGTGTCGATGAGAAGGTGGCCATTACAAAGTCTATATCCATCACGCGCCGGGTTCAGCTTTGAGATAAGTGACATGACTATTCCGCGCTCACCTAGGGGATAGAAATACGTGTTCAGGAGCGTCTACACGGCGGATAGGATTCTTACCTTGAAGGTCTTGAGGTCGTTGTCGAATGTGGGAACTTGCAAGTGTCAGCCACTGTGACCAGAACTATGCAGTTCTTCTCGGCAATCTCCGGGCTTTCAATTGAAACTTTGTTTCAAGGTACTCATTGTTCGCAGACATTTTCGAAATCCTCACTCAGAAGATAATCCTCGTAGCTTGCTTGTAGTGCTATCGGAATGTCACCACACCTCTTTTTGCCTCGACACTACAGGCTCGACTGCCTAGTACTTCTTATTTGTACGTATAATGAATATTCCGAAGAACACTCCCGCTTTGATTGAGAGAGGCCTGTGAGGCATTTCGCGTGCATGAGAAACAAGGTCATTTGCCGATTACGCTCAGCGGGATATACGACATTTACAGCGGTGTCGATGTTGACGGGATCTATATACCATTAAGAGACACGAGATTCCACAGTAAGTCTCCTATAACCGGTGTCACGGCGTCTGAACGCAGTGAACTCGACGAATTTATTTTCTGATTATCATCCGTATCACGTGGACTTGGGGAAGACGTACTACACATCCCGATTCCCGAGCTGTCATAACTTGACCAGCAACCGCGGCGAGTCATACTTTGCTGCTTCCTTTGCAATCCACTCTGCTGTCCCATACTCCGTTATTGTCCATGCCTTCTCGGCAATCTTATGTTCCTTCCAATAAGCAACAATCCTTGGGCGAGTCACAACTGCCTTCCATAGCTGCTTGCACAACAGGAAATGCCCACCAGGCCCCAACCCCAGCTTGGCAGATGGGAATACTTGCATTATAAACGTGATGGCTGCTGCCACTGTGGCATGAAGCGCAGTCAATTGGTCCGTCTCTGCTGGGACTACTTTCGTCTCCCTCTGCAGTTCTTCAAGTGCAGCTTCTGTGTTGCGCAAGTATCGTACGGCGATTGCTTTCCAAATTTTATCTCGTGACGGTGGTGCTAGCCAATCCTGTGGGTTTATTCCTCAGTCCACGTTCTAATCAGTGACTTTGAGTACCTTTTCCAAACTCATTTGCCATACCCTGTTGGTGAAGAACAAAGATGCTTCCTGGATCATTTGTGTGCGCACACGGGTTTGCAGTGGGAGGTCTTTGTTCAACTGCCGGATGATGCCTCAGTGCTGGTGCAGTTTATTCAGGAGCACACAAGACTTACCGTAGCTCCTGGCGGTGCTAGGATCTCCTCGAGGTAAGACAGGATAGCTGAAGTCTCTCCAAGCAGAAATTCGCTCCTTTGTTCAGAGCTCTTGTCTGTTACACGGAGAACAGGCACGCCGGAATATGGAAATATCGCAGGCGTCACTTGGCCTGTCTTCTTCATCTCCCCCCACTTCATAAGGGGAATTTCTTCGTACTCAAACTGGGTCCCCGAATCTGCGAGAATGTATAACACCGGCTCACATCGCGCTCGTATAGGAAAATAGGTGATGTGTATGTGGTATGTGGATGTGGATACCATGGAATTGCAAGTACTCAGCAGAACTTTGATGGACGAGAGCGTTTGAGAGTGGTTGCGTGTGTATCATTCTGCTGACTGAAGTCCTGTCCTCTAGTGTCAACCTTAATCATTTGATGTATGTAAGCTTGACTACGTTATTCATACGGTATCAATACGCGGGAGTCCAGATATTGTTGTTATCTCCTCCGTTGCGCCGGGCAGCATGCCGTAGAAATATAATTCATTCCGCCTGAAAAACTGCATGTCAGGTGTAGTCAGTTTCCCGAGTTTGAAACAACATTAAGACGTTTAGCGCAGTAAGGAAAAACAGCTTTGCGTCAACTTTGCCTTTGGAAAATCGGCAAGCCAACCCAATAACCACAAATCACCACTGACGGAGAACATGATCACGTACCGGACGCTCCAAACATACCCTTCGATGTCCATGCATAATAGTGACAATCGTTTGACAGTTGTTGATGCTAGTCCTCATCAAACATATTGATCACAGATCAACTCATGTACAGAGAATGTTGCTTCACAACTTTGTGATAGTAAGAAAACGCGATACAATAAATTTTACCGCAGTTAGTTGTGTAAATGAGTAACAGCGTGTATAGGGACTGCTTAATGACTGTACTAGCAATCCCTCAGTGAGCTACAAAGAAGGTCAGTAGATACAATGTGAAGATAAATGCTGCCCTGACCTTCTGGTGTTTTTGCGATATAGTCAATAGCTAAGGGACGTTCACAAGAGTTAGCAGACTGCCCATATACAACGGGCGGAGGAAACACACCTTGCTGGACGGTTTTTATCTCATCAGCTTCCGCGTCTGGAATCTCGATGGCAAACTCCTAATGAAGTACGTGTTAATGAAGTACTCATATGAATATAGACATGGCCACGCACCTCTTCTACGGCCATAACCACCTCAACCGCATCTAAGCTGTCAAGGCCGAGATCATCCGTAAACGAAGACGAACTTGTGAGCTAGTAAAGAGTACTACCAATAAGAACATATCTCATTGAGGAAAATATTCAAACCTTGGCTGCGTCCACTTTCTCGAAGCCCTTTAGTACGTCCAGTACGCGTGTTTGAATGTTTTCCTTTGACAACCCTGCTGCTGCCGAGTAGTTCGCACGGAACGCCAAGGTCTGTCTCAAGGACACTGCAAGCACAGGTCGTGAACGGGTCACACTACGAAGGGCAAGGCGAGCGAAAGACATGTTTTGCAAAGGAAACGTTTGAGAACCTGGAAGGAAAAGTTAAGACGTCCGGCTTTGGCCGAAAAGCATACTTAGTCTCGGATCACGTGGCCGCAAATATTTAGAATACTAGACGCGTTCTGATTCTTCTGATTCTTCTGATCTTGAAAAGTCGTAGTCATGATTCCTCGACCTCACCAGCAATTCGAAGCTGGTTCGTCTCGTCGCCCTCAGAATGCGCACCAGGACGCTCAGCATTCTCCGTACGCGTATGCATCCTCCCAGGCTGCGATGGCAGGAAACGCCATGACAGCCGCACTGGCCAACCCGTATACTCAACACCACATGTCTCCGCACTATTATCAGGCATATATGCAGGTCATGCAGTCCGCGACAAATGCACAAGGATATACCTTATCATCCACTTACATGCCTCAGCACACTACCGGTGGAACTACTTCACGCAATGTATCTCGTGATGCTAGCAATACCGCCCCTGCCCGGACTAACGATAGAAGGCCAGACTCCACCAGTGGCCAAGCGTATGCTAGTTGGCACCAGCCTGGCAGTTGTCGCTGTAGTCGTCAAGGTTGTGCGTTTACTGGCTCAAAGAAGTCAGTTGAGACACATATGATGGACCGCCACTTTATCTTTCCCCCTGGGTGGCAGAAAAAAGACGAATGGGATACAGATCCGACTCTCAAAGGGTAGGTTCAATTTGATATCCGTCGAGCTAGTGACTTTGGATTAATCCATAGCTTAGCAAACCCATTGCGATTCAGGGAACATCTTTAATTCTCGATTCCAAAGAAGCGATCGATGGTTGGATAGCAGAGCGCAAGAACCGGTTTCCTACTACAAAGAAGGTGGAAGACAAGAAGAGGAAGCTCGAGGAGGCCGTCGCGAGAGGCCAGCTGACACCTGAAGACATGGGTTTGCAAGGCCGAAGGAAACGGAGAAAGGATGATTCTTCATTTCGAGGTCAGCAACCAAGAGGTCGAGGAAGGGGTAGAGGAATGGGCCGTGTCAGTCACACCAGTGTCACTGTTCCAAGGGCTCATGATACATCATCGCAGATGAAACCTCAGGCAGCACCTCTTCCCCCACTCTTCACCGCAGAGCAACAGGACCGTTGTGATTCCGACTCAAGTTCGGATGACGGCGCTCCCGAAGTTGTGTCTTCTAAGCCTCCTCCAGCTGCAGAGGCAACTTTAGTCTTAGCAGCGCAGGTCAAGCAAAAAATGCAGTCACAGTCACCACCTAGACCCATGAAAAGGCCACCCCTACCTCAACCCAAGCCCCCACCGCGAAATCCATTCGCATCACGTCCTACCTTGCTCCGGAGCGTACGTAGTGTTTTGTATCCGTGATCTGGTAGACTGCGAGTTGACATATTCCTTTTAGTTGCTTCTTCCTGAAATCCGCATCACAGTATCAAATCTGTCTCAAGCGATTCGATTTTTGGTTGACAACGACTTTCTGCGAGGAGTCGAGATGAATCCAGGCGAGGCGCAGCAAAAAATGATTGAAGTAGTGGGAAGCAATGGCCCTCAACCCCAAACCACTTTCTCAGATGCGAAGTTATAATATTATTGACTAGAGCACGGAAAGCGACGAAGTAGAGATGAGGTGCAGATTCATATCCTCGTATAATTATCGTTTATCGTCCTGAGTCACTCTCACTATCACTGCCGCTCTCACTCTCACTCCCATCCTCATCCTCGCCGGCCTCAACCTCCAACGTCCGTTTCTCGACTTCGAAGCCGTAACCAGTCAATCCGTCCGCAATCTCGTCCGCTTTGGAAGGTGCGGTGACCACCGTAACCGTGGAAAACTTCGAGCTGAACACAGGCAAGATATGCTTCTTCAGGGCAGCGAGTGTATCAGCCTTGGTCACTGCCTGGTACTTCTCTAGCATCTGCAGGTTGTGGTCCTGGGGAACTCCTTTAAGAGCTTGGTTGGTAAAGGAGTTAACAGCCTATGGCCACTATTAGCATGATTCGAGCTTGAACAAACACACGTACAGCTCGGCCAGCCGTTGCGACATTCTTGGTGACACCATAGACAATGCTGCTTTTGGCTGCATCAAGAGCGGTGTCCTCCAGTACCACCTGCCTTGGATCAGCAAATGTTATCATCGGGAAAAGATAGAACGTACAGTTCCATCAACTAGTCCGCTCACGACCTCTTTTGCTTGTTTAAACGCCTCCAGGCTGTTGGAACTCTGCAAGAGCATTAGCTGCAAAGTTAACCATTCGCCAGAGAGCTGCATACCCGGTAGAGCGAGAATGTCAGTAAGCCGGCTTCTCTATCTACAGACATGTAGGCGCCATACGCCAGACCAGAACCTCGGATAGAACGCTAACATAATAAGCAAGAATTGCTCCCGCTTACAATGGGTTCACCTACCCAGAGGAAGCTTTCTGCAGCATTGAGAACCTCGAGCGCTACGCGGAGAGCGGGGAATTCAGGGTGATCGAAGCCTCGGATTGCTTTCGTCGTATGGTTAACAAACGAGCTTTCTATCGTTGGCAAGCTGACCACGGTAGCCTAAGAACCAGTGAGGATGCTACAGACCCGCAGAAAGAACGCTCTTCGCACCTTGGTGGCAGGATTCTTACCCAAATCACTAAGGGTGTCGCTTGTGAGCTTCAACGGAGCAAGTTTGGATTCCTGCGTAAACCATGAAATGGTGCCAATGTTGCCA
>QFEX01000156.1:184654-228044 GCA_003316505.1 Suillus alpinus
ATCATGAAACGTTTACCTTGACATGGTCGTATTGTACGAACATAGAAAGCGGCGACCCATCAGACTGAATGTGCCTGGAAAGCTGAGACTGTCCGGAACTCTGCACAGTACTTGACCGCCCTTTGCCGGGCTCTTGAACGCACTGAACAGGTATCCAGGAGATGCTCTTCACATCCGGAACAGGGAACGACGTCAAAATGTCGGTCGGTATTGGCTTCTCATGTTCAGCTTTTGCAGCTTCTAACTCCCGCTCGGCATTGGCAAGACCATCGGGACCGAGCGTCTCCCGCTGAGTAGCAAGGCGAGCCTTTTCGTCTTGCTCGAGCTTCTCTGCCAGAGTTGCAGATGGTTTGCCAATGACGACAACGTAAGGGCGGTCGATGATGTACCTAACAACTGTTGAGCTATGTCATGATCATGATCTATCATGACTTACCTGTGCATGAGACCCACCCATTGGGAATCAGTCCATGTCCGCAAAGTCTTGTAATAATTGATTTCATCTAAGGCAGGGTGCATATCCGAACCATCCGCAGCACCATACAGGAAGTCACTTATAATTGCACCTGAGAAGGTGTCACCTTTAGCTGACTCCAATTTGCTGCGAAGCTAGGTAACGTCAATAGCAGTCACGGCCTGGTAACGCCAACCTACCTGGCGCTCGTCCCGGTTGATGACCATGGATATTCTCGTCATATCAATACCATCAGACGCAATTCGTTTGAAACTTGCGACAAGCTTCTGATCGAAGTTATCCAATTCTTCGACAGGGACCGAACCAATGTAGATCGGCAGATCAACCATTGTCGAGCGAGTGTCTTCGCTAAAATAGATATACGAACTTACAAGCAGCGTCAATTGAATACCGTACCGGAGGTTGAATCAAGGATACTCACCAGAGGGGCGACTCGATTTCGATGTACTCCTTGTTCAAAGGGGCGACAGGCGATGCCGTAAGGTATGTAGCAAGAATGTCTAGAGCCTGCAAGAGATTGTAAGCTCCAAATGAGAAGGTTTGTAAGACCACATACTTTTCGCTCCATGAAGTCGTTGGGCGAGGGACCAGTATAAATGATCAAAAGTTCGCCTTGGCTCTCGTCCTTCTCAGGAAACTCAACGGTTTCCTTCGTGATTTTCTTGATGGGAGAGCGGTTGGCACTAGCGGTCTCCATGAAAGGTCGTTTCCAACCGCTCGGGCGGGGGCCATGGTTTTGACCATGTGAAATTATGCTAGGTTCAACCTTGTCCTGCACTACAGCCAACAGAGATTTTGTTCCACTAGAAAGCTTCCCGGTAACGATCAAGGACAAATTGTGTGGGACATAGTAAGTGGCGTGATAGTCCCTGACTGAGATCAGATGTCAGCGGGGGATGGACGTCAAGAAGGATCAATTCACTTTGCTCGACAGACAGAACCCTAAGTGCTGCCATGAGTCCACCGGTCTCACTACGATAGGCACTCCCAGGAGGGTACAAGAGACGTTGCGAGCTAAGAGGTGAACATGAGCAGCAAAAAACGATTGCGTAACATGATAACAGACCGAAGGCCCATGAGATCGCCCGACGTATTTTCGCGGCCCTGCATTTCACTGTATACGACACCACTATTCTCGCCCTTTGCATTAATGTGGTGAACCTAGGCGCGTGTCAGTATGTCCGGGAAACAACAGCTTTGAAAAAATGCAAACCTCAGTCAAGAAGGATGCCTTGGTCATCGTGGGATAGAGGATGTGATCCAGATATATCGGTAAAAGCTGAAGGAAGCCTTGCTCTCCAGCAGTTGAGGCAGTATACGCTGGGAGCATAGGGTCAATAGAAGGAATATAGCACTGTGCAAGACTTACCAGTATGATCGGTGTCGGTCCATGCATTGGTTCCATGAGAAAACCCGCGATTCGCAAGATGGTCTATGATGCCTTTGTATGGGTACTTTTCCGAACCCATGAAGACGAGACTTTCGGTAACATTAAGCTACAGTTATAAATCAATTAGACGCTTTACTTACTGCTCTAAAGTGTGCGGGCAGCCGCTGTCATCAAAGACTGACATTTAGTTAGCACCCGGCGTTAGTAGCAACCCAGAGTAACACTGACTTTCGGTACCAACAACGAAGTAGCCGTTGACGAGAGGTGCTGGGCAAGATATTAATGACGAACGTGTCGAACTAGATGTCACGATTCATACCTTCATAATCGAGATGCACAACAGTGAGACCAGTAACGCGGCTCTGCCATCTTGACACGACGACGTCAGTGTAGTCTAGTTTGATACGTTTAACCAAGTCGAAATTTCCATAAGTCTGGGAGTTATCGTGTGGGGCAGCTGAGCCATTTAGAGAAGGTGACATCGATGAGATGGATTGGAAGAAGCGGCGCGAATTCAGGAAGGGGAGATCGCGATTAGCGCCTGTTTGCGGTTGGACTGATAGTTTTGATAGTCCGATGCGTCTCCGAGAGAGAGTCCGTGCAGAAAGCCAGGACGCCGTCAACAGTCGCTGCATTCACTTGAATTTTCTGAGCGGAACAGTGCTCTTTACGTCAGCTCTTACTTGGGTCCAATTTTATGCTCGCACATGTGACTGCAACCGAGGACGCTGTCTCCGAGTCCCGCGTTCTTACGCGCCTGTTCCTCAAGGCCACTCATGGAGACAAAACGTATGTACGATTACAAGCCAACGCCTGAGCAATTGGCTCTTGCGGAGGAACGACGTAGACAGCGCGAAGCAAAGAAATTGCAGCAACAGAATACGCACAAGAGTCATACCCATCTCCCGCCAACGTTTCTTTCAAGGCATTGGAAATCTTTACCAAGCACACAGACCACACCTCGGTCCACCATCAAGGTCATGTCCTGGAATGTTTGTGTATCGTCATCTTGTATTTTGGAACCATGATACATCAATACTTTAGCTTCTTGCTCAATGTCTGATTCGTGCGTGGTTTGGTTCACGCCCGGTGTATGCTCAGGCTCAGTGATGATCGAGGATAGGCTCGAACCTCTTTCCAACAAGTTCAAAAGCCCTCAAAACTACCCACAGGGAGCCTATGATACATGCCGAGATTCTGTCCCATTTTGCGGATATAATGTGCATGCAGGCTAGTCGTCAACTAACTAAGACGTTCGAGTCCACATGCTGAGTACTGCCACCCACAGGAAGTGGATCGCCTAGAAAAGCTTTCTCCCGTTCTAGAACAAGCAGGGTATTCATCTGCTTATGCTACTGGCCCTGGAAAGCAGCATGGCTGCCTTATTGCTTACAAGCAGAACAAATACAATCGACTGGACGAACTCGTCATCGAGTATGACAAGCAGGAAGTGCGTGAGGATTCTCATCCTGCTGCACGTATTGGATCCAGTCGCGTTACGAAAAATATCGGTTTCATGGTCGCATTGGCCGAAGCCGGTGCCGATCAGAAAGGTGTCATCGTTGCAACCACCCATCTGTTCTGGCACCCTGCGTTGGTGCACTCAATATGTTTCATCTGAGCCCAGGTTAATCCACTGTTTCAGATTCACGTACGAAAGGGCAAGGTAGTCCAGCACATTTGCCGATCGAGCAAATTGCTGAGCTAGCTCACAGGCAGGCCGGCATCCTCATTCGAGAAGTCCTTAATTTCCGACAGTCTATGAAACTTGATCATTGGCCCTGCATCATCGCTGGCGGTAAACACGGTATACTGGAAGTGAAATATCATGTATTGACTTCCTCGTGATTCTAGACTTCAACTTTGCTCCTGATGACCCGGCATACTCCTTGCTCATCGGCGATCCGCTTACTGAGGCGCAGTCGCATCGTTTGCATATGTCTCGTGTTATTCATATCACCATCGATCCTACAGTACCACCGACTACAAAGAAGGCAGATGATGAGGAGGGAGACGGTTCAGAGGCTGATCCAGACAGAGTCATCAATAACTCCAGAGTAGCCACTTCGTCAGACGGGCTGCTATCCAACCTTGAGCTGACATCACTTTTCATCAATGGTGCCAAGCTTCGGAGCGCCTACGATGAAGGCCAGAGAACTCAGAGAGGCAATGGCACCCCAGATGATTTATACACATTTGGCGATCGAGTCTCTTCGCCCCCAACCAGACTCGGAGCTCATGAGCCAATGTGGACTAGTTACACCCACTACTGGAAGACGACGCTAGGTTTGTTTGTCCCTCTCTCCCTCCTTCGCTCGCTGAATTTGGTTCTGTCAGATTACATTTTCTTCGTGGACACATCCAAACACAGTATAAATGTCGCGGGCTACCTCAACCCACACCGTACCACTGACATGGAAGCAGGTCTTCCTCGGATTGGTATTTGTGGAAGTGATCATGTCTCTCTTTGCGCGGAACTCTTCTTGTCATAATAGATTTCAACGTCGAGTAGGAGGTATATGGCATATCCTGTCTAGGGTATTTCAAATGGAATGGAGCCCAGCCAGCATTCGTCAACGGGATGAAGTGAAAAAGCTTGAAATGATGGACGGAAGGATAAAGAAAATACAGAGATACACCTGGTCCAGCGGAACGATACGATGTCCCAAATTATTTCGACCTGTCCGACCCTACAAGTAATTTATCAAACAATTCTTGAGCAGCTTGCTCGTTCCGAAGTTGGATCATGTAGATGATGCCTGTCCGTGCACCTCTGGGATCGCTGAGTTCAATGGCAACACCAGTTTTTCCCACTCGTTCCACGCCATCCGTAAGCACGATCGTCGAGATGAGGATGTTCTTGCCTTTGGAGCCCGCTTCAACAACGAGTTGCTTGACGTTAGTAGGCTGCTGACAATATAGTGTCAATTGCGCAGAGCCCAACGACTTCCATTGTGCATGCTGTTGCTGGTGGAAGACCCTGCACTTCATTCCTGTTATTGTGGGCTTGGTTGGACCCAGAGGCTTTGGTTCTTCAATCGGAGAAGTCGGAGGACTAGGATCTTGGAAAGTTGATTCGGTGAACGAGTTTGCTCTGGAACCAATCTGCTGCGATGGTAGTACAGCTCTCATTGTAGCGCTGTTGAAAGAACTGATAGAATCTGTGCGTTGGGCATAAGGTCGGGATGGTATCGGCAACCCTCCAGGTAAGGAAGGAAGTGGCGGTGCATGACCCGGACTCGGGCCATAGTCATACTGAGAGCGGAGAGACCGCGATGATGTCGACTTATGGAGTCTCCCGGAGGACGGCTGCGGCTCAGACGGTGGTCGAGGAGGAGGAATTCCATGAGGAGGACCTCCGGGACCCGTAGACCGAGAAGGAAATGACTGAGTGTGATTAGGTTGTTGTTGAGAGAAGTTCATAGATTGAGCTTGGGGAGGCGCGCTTTGTGGAGGACGGAGATGTTGATGCATTGACGGGTGTTGATGAAGTAAATTGAGAGACGGTTGATTGTGAAGAGAATGCATCGAGGTGTGATGTGACGAATGGACTGACGGTTGATGATGCAAGGGTAGATGTTGCGTATATCCTTGAACAGTAGGAGGAGAGTAAACCCTGTGAGGTGAGCCTCCCATGCTGGGGTCCTGATCGGGCAAGGGATGCGAAGAGCTGGTCATGCTCGCACTCCGAGCGGGTGGCATGGCCTGACCCATACCGAAGGAGGAAGGCGGTGGATGTGTGGAAGCTATTTGAGCAGTGGATGACTTGCGTATAGGGTGAGAAACTCCAGAAGGAGCATCGTGCAATGAAGGTATCCTCTGAGCACCTTGAAAATTTTGCATCTGGGCCATACCAACACCTTCACCTGATGGACTAATATTTCCATCCCCCCCCACAACCTGTCCTGGGACAACGTGGCCTAAGCTTGTTTTTCGAGGCGCAAAACTCTGTTGTGATGTGATGCGAGGCAACGAGAAGTTAGGAGCAGAGGGGAGCTCAGGGAGGTTAGGTTTTCCATTCAACACACTAGAACTGGCGACCTGCTCTTGTGGAATACCCTGTTCAGTGTTGTGGGCCATTTCCCGCGAAGGAAATCCTTCATTTGCAGAAGGAAAATCAGCCACTGGTGACACAGGGAGACCTTTGGGCATGGGGGGCACTGGTTCTGAAGTGGTTACAGACACTTATCAAAATGTCAGCAGGGCATATTGCAGACAATGGTATATGCACATACTAGTCCTGGCAAAAGCGATACACTCCTTGAATTCCTTGATGATCTCGTCCCGGGTATGCGTTGAATTGGCCTCAAGGATCAGCGTCTCTTTCCGCATGATGGAAATTTGAAGTGCTTTATCTGCCGATATCTTGAGGTTCTATTCGGTTGTGATGATCACGTTACGCACCTTGCCCAGGTACCTCAGCCACCTTCAGGACCTTTCCAGAAAGTGGAGGGTAGCAGAGTCTCATATCTGGACCGTCCACACCCGCTGCAACCCTGTTGTCCAAGGTCATCTTCTCGCATATCAAGAATAGGTCTGATAGAACAAAGACAAAGCCGTGCTGGTGAACAACGTTCACGCCTGTCGAACGAGGAGTAAAATGGACGACGACATTGGCTGACAATTTAAGTTCTCGGGCATAAAGTAACGTTGGCGGAGACATTTGCAGACGAACTAACTAAATAATCGAGGTAAAACGAGCAATGAGACATCATCACGACATCACGCGAACGAACGAACCTTGGGTTCCATCGTAAATATGTCCAGTGTCGTATCTGTCGCCAAGCGTTTCTCCAGGTTAGCGATGGATGTAGGCATGGGTGCTGTGGAGTTACGACTGATGGATGACATCCCTGTTTCCCGTGAAAATCGCTCTCTAGCCGCATGTCAACATCATGAACCAAAGCATAATAACACTGTCCGTGCTCACCCGCTTGACGAACCGCTTCCACGGACGGATGTGGTTGCGCTTGCATGTCCTCCCCCGAATTGACCTGAAAGTAGCTGGTTGTGCGTTCCGTCAAATTCCGTCGCCGGAGACGTCGCCGGAGAAGTAATAGGCTCATGCTTCATGTCATAGGTGACAGGCGGCAATACGGAGGAGGAAGCGGAAGGGCTGTGGCCAACTTTGACCTGACTTCTTCCTTCCAAAGTCTCCAATAGATCATCTAACTTCTCAAGAGCGCCCGTCAATAGTCGATGGTCGCTTCTGCCCGGTGTCGTGCTCTTTAGCAGTCTGTTGTATAGTTTCCTGTAATACAAAAGACGGCCCTTGGGCAACAGAAATAAGGCATCCAAAGTCCATAACGACGGGTCGGCTAGCTGAGACGACTGAATTGCAGCTATTGAGGGAGGGCTAGCCGCAGAGAACGCCTCGATAACTCCTGGAAGCTTCATATTTGATTTGACAGGCTCCCATTGATCGAAACCAGTAGCGTATTTCTGACAGTACGTCGTGTAAGGTCGATCAAGGTCATCGATCTTTAGAGCACATTCAGGATGCAGGGAAGTCTGCTTAGTGCTAAAATCTCACCCATCGCATCAAGAGGTCACCCAGAGCTTTGGGCGAGGACGGATTAGAGCCGATTTCTTTCAGTTTCTGGGCACGTGTTAGCCACATTGTATGCGTGAAAACGCGTTGCCTACCGCAAGGAGTGTGCGATTTGTCTTGTACACACTCTCGACGCTGCGAAACATGACATCGAGCTCCGGTGGTGGCAAATTGGATCGTGACCATGCTGCGGCTATTCTCTACAAAAGCGATGAACTCGACAAGTCTATAATGAATTTCAGGGACGCACTCGTATTATACCTGTCAAGTACTCCACATAGATCTTTTCGCTCTCGATAAGATCGGTCAATGGACTAGATTTCTTTGTCTTTTCTGTTGGGGAGGCAGGGGAGAGAAGGGACATTGATGAGGCAGCTGCCGTTGCGGGAGATTGGGGCAAGTCAAATCCTTTGCCCGGTGTGAATACGTGCCTACGAAATCAGGGCCGAAAGGGTGCGTTACCTAGAGATGCCAAGCTTGGTATTGGAGGTAACTGAGGACCGTCATTAGGGTGGGTATCTAGCACAAGGCCGATATTCTTGGGAGGTGGCGGTGGTGGTGGTGATATAAGTGAATCGGGTGGTAAGGGAGGTAGCTTCTCGTCACGACCTGGAATGAACAAAGGTCTGTATCCAACGCCAATCGATCCCGACATTGAGCCTGCAACGATAGAGAGAGCGAGATATTTCAAGTGGCTGGGATCAGAACTTCATCAGGCATGACACTGTAAATTCATCCAGTGACTGACTGACAGTCGCGAAGATAACCACGACAATTATTTCAATCAATCATTTTTGATATGAGAACATTTCACGCTATTCAGAATGCTCTTTCATCGTGGCATGAGAGCATAGAACAAAAATAATTTATATGTCTACCAATTAATATTTTCACTAACCAACTTAGCAGACGAAATTATTTAATTACCACAAACTAGCCATTGACACGATCAACGATGTCATATCCCGTGCACTGGCTCAAAACCACTTTCTCCTCCAGAACACGCACCGTTGAACTCCTCCAGCCAGAGTTAGAGAAAGGCGTCATCACAAAGCACGATTATGATCTAGCAACCAGATTCCTGCCTGGGGGGCACAGACATTGGCCTGTTCGTCCGCTGTTCCGGTATCATGTTCATATTTGACCGCGGAACAGGTGATATATGGAGTCGGGGCCGCAGGTGTCACTCTTGGTTATGGGCACTCCATTGCGCGTCCCAGGTGGTCTCATACAAAGCTTGTATGGGGCTCGGGCGCAGCCACTCTGATAGGGATGGTTTTTGGCCAGGTTAGACAAGTCCTGGCCCATAGACAGTTCACAGAAGCTCTGGAAAACCCAGCAGGCTTTATAGAAGCGTTGTGCAATGTTGACCGCAGACTTGGCGGCGATGGGCACTTGGGCTTCACGCTAGAACGTATACGAAAGGATGATGCACGTTTGGACGACGCTGTTACTTCCGGGAGTAGCAAAGAGCATGACCCTGAGATGGTCAGTGAGGAAAATTGGAAGAAAACCTGGACTCAGATTAATCCTCCCGATGGCGAGTGACCATCCCGGTTCTGGTATATGCGGTCCTGACATTTTCACAGCCGGTTCACCCCAAGCAGCTCAACCAAACAATCGCTGGGAGGAAATACGTGCAGCGAACGCGCGTTCTGCTGGTTATGTGTCTTCTTGGGACACTATCCGACAGCGTCATGAACGGAACAGATTGCCCAACTCAACGTCATCGCCGCCGAGTAACGACCCACCATCGTCAGGATTTGATGATCGAACAGCAGAACAAGCCAAGTTTGACGCTATTCTGGAGGCCGAAAGAAGGAGAGGACAGTAACAGGACTCTCGCGATATTGTATGATGTTAACGCACTGATGAACTGAATGAAGGTCACGTACATATTTCTCTCCATAATGAGAACCAGCCACCAATAATCCAATGCATTATAAGTGATATATGCACAGTCAACAGTATAAGTAATAGTTCGAAACCAAGTAATATAATCTCATGCGCGGTAACTCCATCGCACCAATCCACTCTCAGGAGGGAGCGGCTGTTGTAGCTCGTGGGGGGACCAGCTGGGCAGGAGGGGAGGTGGGTTGCTAGCCGCGCGGCAGTATAAATCTAGCGAACCCGAGTCTCGTACGAACATCGGGGAATCATACTCCATTGGGTGTGATGTGGTGGGATTGGGCAGAGGCGCCATCTGAGCATTTTCAGGTAAAGTGGGCGTCGCAAACAATGTGGTATGAGAGAATGGATATAGGGGCAGCCCCACCTCCAATGGCTGCTTCTGGCTTGTCAATCGTACAATTTCTTTCATAAGGCCTTGTAATAACTTCTCTTGGCGAGCTGCGCGATAATGAATGAGGCGTCTTTGATAAAAGGGATACACGTACTACCTATGGGAGATCTCGCTCCGTAGTTGATCATTGCTTGTCTGTGATACTAGTCAATGGCCGTGCCACGAGCTTTTAAACGATAGCATACCGCAAGACGTTGATTTCACCCCATACCTGGTCTTCTCTTGCCTCATCCCCTATTTCTATGAAGTGCTTGCAGACCTGGACTTGAACTACTGCGGCAAGGTACCAACAGATCTGGGGATAGACATGAATGACTTCTGATTGGGACAATTCAGGAACTTACTGCGACGAATGGGTGTAGTCGTGATATATCCAAAGAGGTCTCGGATAACTTGAAGTAAGCTGAAATAATGGCTCTTGCTGCATTGATACATCGGCTCGTGGATATGCGATTCAAGTCGGTTAGGTCAAGATAAGGATTATGGAGTGTAATTGTAGCCCTTCAAGTCGATCGGTAAGAATTCAACAGAGGAAGGCGAGGGGCACTTACGCGTGCGGTATAATATGGACCATATATAAGTCCGTATCCATTGATCCATGATTACCAGGCGGTTCGTTAGCGCTTGCCATTTTGAATATAGACGGGAGGTTCTCCAGGAAGTCACCGTAGATGAGTCGATCGAGATCTGCAAAGCCAGGCAAATGGAAGGGGTCTTGAAACTTGCTAGGCGCAGTCGGGGCACGTAAGTTTCCTCGGACATTGAAGTCTGTGACACGACCGAACAACATAATGGCCTTGATAAGAAGTAAAAAAGAATCGGTGTATTTCGGTAAATGTGTGGTAAAGACGTCCTCCGTACACATATCTTGAGGATTACTAGGCATTAATTGCTATAAAGGGCGAGGTCAACCCAGAGTCACCCTAAGCTCTCAAACAAGAAGAAATGCTCACCTCCGAGTCGAAGTCTTCCCCTCGGAGAGGAAGCTCAGTTCCAATGTCCCTCTCATCGATTGCATGGATCCATCCACCGACCGATACTATACGGTCAAAGATGATTGTCATCCACCAGGTGCGACGACGTGACTCCAGATCTCTGAGGTCCTTAGGGGGAGGGAGGTACCCACCCGGTGATGTAGTGTTGTGTGTCGAGAAAGTTCCTGGATAATTAAGCCGTAGTGGTATGGCAACGCGAGTCTGGAATCCTGCAAAAATCCAAATTTCGACCCAGCGTCCTTCTTGATAGAAATACCAAGCAAGTAGGATGCACGCCTGAACGACGGGAAAGATATCTTGTCCAGTGGCCATGGTTTTGTCGATATACTGTCGAGTTTTACTGGCATGGAACTCCGCAAATTCGTCGCGTCTCGTGCCGTCGGGCAAAGTTGCCACATTGCGGGAGGACCACCTGGAAGCTGACGCGCACTACCACTACCGTCAGTAACATTCAATATTAAAACTAGGGACAGATTCACTATCGCATGGAGTATGGCCGAGTGTGGAAAGGAAGAATCCCTAGGATCCAGACGTACGGCTGCAATAAAGGATGGTCGATGAAGGATGCGAGGACCACAAGGATCGCACTTGAAAAATACATCTATACTAGGGAAACCTTAGTGAACGCGGATGGACGGAACGTCAAACCTCACTAGTGCTCTAAAACATTGCGCTCAGGGAGATCGGGATTCCAGCCGGAATATATTATGTCGAGAATGGTGTCAGTAGAGCTCTTGTGCCCAACCTCGTACAGTTCTGGACTATTGCTGCAGTTGCGGGGATCAGAATCATGCAGATGTCCTGGAATTATGCGGTCTTTTGGGTAAGGAAGCAACGGTGTTTGAACAGAACTAGCCGGCTGACTTCCGGATGCAAAGGAAGACGAGGCGGATCCAGGGCGTAGCTGACTGAAATGGCGAAGTAGTTGCTGAGATGGTCCTGATGGCCCAGTGTTTCGTTGCTCTTGAAGTTGCGTTTTCAATTTCGCTGCATGGGATTCAGTCAACGGCTAGTTAAATTGGTTGTACAACATACAAACTTCTTCCTCCAGAAGCCGGATTTTTTCAAGAGGATTTGTATCTGGTGCCAAAGTGAGACCGTCTACTGGATCATAGACGCATTGGGGTTCTGCGGGGTGCCTGAGATATGGATGTAAAAAAACATCAGCCACATGGATTCATAGAGGGCTTACGCATAGTCAGGCGGTGCTGGCACACTTATGAGGGACTGCCATTGCCTTGTGTCCGGCATGTCAGGCCATTTGGTAACCAAACGCCAAGAACTATTGTACGCACTTGACACATGTGCCACAGTGGGGACGAGCAGCATCACATTTCTAGAGGCAACCTGGTTTCAGCCTTTGGCGAGCGAGGGCGGTCGATCGGAATCTCACAAGTTTTCTCTTTCGACATGGCCGACAAGCCTTTGGGGGGTGTCAAACATTTCAAAGTAAGATCGGTATGTGATTACCTGGTTCCTGCGAAGTGCAGGGCGGTTGGTAGCGCTAGCGGTCGGGGTTGCCTTGGGCATTAGTACGTGTGGTTGACGGTATTAGTGCTCGAATGACAGTGCTAGTGATGCCTGTGGTTCTGCCAGTGTCAATGGGAGGAAGTGAAAGACTTCTGCCTTGTCGGCGGTTGGAGAATAGAATAAAACTACTCGCGGGGAGTATTCAACTGTGATATAGTCGACGAGGAGTTCGCACTTGCATGGACTGAAAGATACCATCATGTACGTATTTGGGTGAGCGGCCTCGCGGACCTTTAATAATCTCCCGCATCAGGTACAAAGGCTGAAATTTGAAACGTTCTTTGCAATTGTACCGCATTAATGGCAGGCAGGCATACATACATAAGTAAGTAACTCAAAAAAGTTTAGCACAGCTATCAGGTATCATCAACATACTTAATGTTACTTTAAGCGTGTTTTGGATTCTGCGCCGCCGCGACATTGTACGCAAGTACGGAAGGGACACTTAATCGGCCTTTATAACTTTATATTGAGACGGGTAACGGGAGACTGGGCTTTCCCGGCTGTTCTCACACAGTTTAGTATCCCAGACAAGCTCTCAGTGACTCCTGAGTCAACCTCTGTTACCCTTTCAACTCGGAACACTCAGCCTGGCCGCTCACGCAAGTACTTGTCATATTGAAGCCCGGAAAAAACCTAGCGTGGGAGAGCGTAAGCAGCCTTGATTACCACCAACTTGAACACATCATATATCACCAAGGGGAATGATGAGGAACGCAGTGGCAGACCATGATGACTCTGCTGACGCTAGATCACCGCACACTGGATAAGAGCGGAGAATATGACAAGGCGTGATGCACTGGTAGTAGCATACAGTCTGACGCGGAAAAGCATAGGAAACAGCACGAAGGAATGAAAATGCGAGAGGAGACAAAGAAGCGACTCGGTGATGCGTTGGGACCGTATCATCATGCCATGATCATCGGCAGTGGGCGACCCAGAGTTCCTTCTTTGGTAAGTGGGCATTTGCAGCGAAATCGGCAACAATACACGTACATACCCGGCTGCTAAGTTAATCAATATGTAAGTTACTACAGGGGTTGCGCGTTGTGGGGCACTGGGCTTGAAAAGCTGTTGCCAAGGTTGACATTCATTTCTTCCTGACAAGCTGGAGACTTGCAATTGTCTAATGCTTGAAGCTAGAGGTAACGCTTCTGTGGCTAACGTGATTAACGTGGGCGCTAAAGGGAAATTTATCGCGGGAACAACGGGATGTACGATCTTCTACTGTTTTCAACTAGGATATTGAACGGCTTGAAAGCTTAAACTCACGTTACGCATGGTATATCCACCTAACATAGCCTAACGTTCGAGTTGCAGAACTGTCAGTGCGCGCAACTTTCTTTGAGTACGTAGATCTATCATGATCCCGATCGTTTCAGGCAGGGTTTGATGAGACGATAGAATGGGAGTCTTTCGATTTGAGCCGATCGATGTTAGTTCAAATTATCTACTGGGGATAAAGCACTATAACACGTAGCCATAAACGTCCATGACAGTGCAAAAGATCTTTGTGATCACTATGGAATATCTGCGATTGTTGAGTGCTCCAGTATACGACATTCTATGACCTGTTCTTTGAGTTAGCTGATAGCTAACACTACCCCGAGAATACATAAATGACTTACAAAATTGTGGCAACGATCCGCCTAGAATGTGCTGCGTGTCTGAACTCGGTCAAGTAGATTCCTAAAACATGAACGCATGTGAACAATTAGGCAAACTCTATAGGAGAAAGAGTCTTAACCTTGCCAGGTGCCGAGGTTCAGATGGCCATCGGTAATTGGGATCGAAATGGTGGCACCGATCAAGGATGTCTTCGTGTGAGATACGCTGAAAGAACATTGTTTATGAAAAACAGTGCCTTCGAAATTCGACAAAGCAACATACGAGTCGCTGTGGGCCACACGCATGTGAGTCTATTAATCAGCAAGCAGTGAACATAGAAAGAATAATCACTCTGGGCCTTCATCCGTGTGCATCCAGTTGAGATTCTCGGGGACGATATTATCTAGAGCCATGTCCATATCTATTGAACTGTTCAGCCAACATGGTCGTATCCTATCGGTTCATGATGTCTCTCCTTTGCGGACGTCTGAAGGACCGAATACGATTAGCACTAACTCACAGACCTACTTCACGGAGGACCGACCTCGATCATAATTTTCATTGATTGTCAGTGCGGCTGACGTGTGTTGACTGGCAGTGTTTGAGAATGACCGAGATACAGGATGTGCTACACTCACATGAAGAGGAAGAGCATCCCAACCTGTGCAAGATGTGATCTGAGCATTGGATTGAGAGAGCAAACCGTATCATGTGAATATTAACCGCACCTTCACGTCCTTGATGCCTGGTGTGATCTGGGCGTATACCTCATCCGTGACAAGATGACACCCTTTGGATCTTTGTGAAAGCGTGAAGGTTTTCTGCCAGCCCATAGTACGCAAACAGCAAAAGAAAGATCGAGGTTCGCGACTCTAGATTTTACTGTTTCGGGAACTTGACACTATGTCACACGATTGAGCGCTTACATGCTGGTTTCTCTCAGGGTGCACAAATGACGGATTCATTCGAAGTACATACACGAGGAAAATGGGTGTCTAGCAGAAGGCATTAATCGTCCATGCCGAACCTCTTGGCACGATCTAAACCACCGCGATTGCCTGGTACATTACGATTCCTGCAGTGATTAGCATAATGGCCCTTTTCTCCGCACTGGGTATAATGAGCATCTTCCTCGACAAAGAAACGCACAGAAACCAACCTTGAAACACAGCACTTCATCGAGGTTTCTACGAGGTGGTCCACTTCCGTTCGGTCCTCCACTGTGCGACATCACCTGCGGACCCATGGCTCCCCGATCAAAATCAGCATACCGACCGTATCCTGGTGGCGGCGGGCCGAGATCACGATTTGAGGGCGGTGACGGAGGTTCGTATGATTTAGGTGGTGGTAGGTTAGGTTTTGGGCTGTGAATAACAAATAAGTCAAGTATGTGGAACGAGTATCGATTACACGCACTGGCCACGAGGGCAGTCTGGACCTAGGGGGCACAAACCGGTTAGGTAGAGTTGACAGGCGACACGGCGAACATGCTTGCGAGGGCACGTTGGTCCTATGTTGCAGTATCAATACAGTTAATAGATTCGACGTGACGAGTAACTTGACCGAGGCGCACCTAGTTTGCAGAACCCGCGTTTGTAATCAGGGCACTCAACACGGCGTTCCTTGGGATGAGCATAGAGGCATTCATCTCCTGCTGAGCAATAACCGTATTTTGCATACCACCAACACTCTGGCATGCGCCTGAGATTGTACTCATGCAAGAACTCGCACGCATCACCCTTTTTACACAAACCACGTAGCCAATGTTTACAGACTGTAGCTAAACGTTCTCGCTCGCGGGGATGGGTCGGCAACTGCTTTGGGGGCTGAAAGTTCTGTGAAGAGGGCGTTGTATGTCGTAAAGGACAGTGGAGTGGTCCCAATGGACATCCAGTTGGGGTCAACGACAAACGACATATTTGATCATCTTCAAGACCTGTCAGTAGAAGAGTTGGTGTTAAAAAACAAGAAATCTACCTTTATCGAGCTTGAGACCGAGTTCATTTTTGATATACAGTTCTTCGGGAAAGTTGTTCTGGTGGAACTGAGGATGTACGATGTCCTTGAGGGCTGATGGACCAGCTAACGGGCTGGTGGCCATTATTGACAACTCGAAAGCGGAGCCTTTAAGTTTGTGCGAAGAAGCGGTTTAGAACACGTGGCTTACATAAAACAGGGGCACTTGGCGTGTAATCTGTACGTATAGGCATATGAATTTCAATCCTACCATGATTGTCAAAATGAGATAAAATACCAGCTGATGAGGCATACGTATCTCGCATCGTCAGGGTCTCTTCCCTTCTATCATAGACCATGAATCCGTTGTCATTCAGCGTATCCGCCATTGATCTTTCGATATTTTTCCTTGCCCTCTTTACGCTGGCATGGTTCATTCCACGCACATGGCTTGTCAGTGTTTTCGTGAGAAGACGTCTACCGCCCGGTCCTCCCACAGGTTGGTTTGGGAATTTTAGTTTGCCATCCACCTATCAGTGGCTTCATTATGCGAAGTGGAAAGAATTATACGGTAGGACACATGGAGCACTAGAGATAATGGCTAGAAAGAACTTATCTACCCGTAATGTTTACAGGCGACATCATCTATGTCTACATTCTGGGCAACCCTATCATTGTCATCAACTCGGCGCAGGTGGCAGAGGAACTTTTTGAGAGGCGGAGCAAAAAATATTCTTCGAGGTAAATCCATCTCGCGATCAACCTGCACCGTCTTTTCAGTGATCATGAAAAAACACAGGCCCATCAGAACTATGGTGGTCGAACTGTAAGTACCGCTGTGAATCGATTGCTGATACGTGACTGAGAGCTGCAGAATGGGATGGGATTGGCTCTTTTCGTCAATGCCGTATGGGAGGAGGTGGAAACAACGTATGTGGTCTATTACAGCAGGCATGTAAAAATGGAACTTCGCCCCCTCAGACAGATCGCTTTTCCATCGTCACTTTCACAGGCTGCTGACGTCCGACTATCACTCAGTCTTAACAAAGGAGACCTATACAACTCTTCGAAATTTGGCCAATACACCGGATGATTTTGCTCACCACTTGCGCCGCACAGCCGCAGCTATCGTCATGAGAATCTCATACGGACATGAAGTTTCAGACAAAGGTGACATTTACGTGACGTTGGCGGATGAAGCAATGCAGGGTCTTGGCACGGCAGGCATCTTTGGCACATTTTTGGTCGATTATCTACCATCTTGTAAGTTGGCCACACGAGCCGCGATCAACAATGCTGACCAGTGTTCATGCTCACAGTGAAATACGTTCCTGCATGCATGCCCGGCGCAGATTTCAAGCGTCAAGCGCTGATATGGCGCAAAAAGACCAAGGCCATGATCGACAAACCATTTCAGGCAGTGAGGGAACGCATGGCAAATGGCACTGCTATTCAATGTTTTGTGCAGAAGGAATTAGAGAAGTTGCAACAGGATGCGAATCTGGATCCCGACTATGAGACCACGATTAAAAATGTCGCAGGTATCTCCTATGCAGGTTGGTAAAAAATTTGATTGCACACGGATATGTAGATCCTAAATCAATTTTAGCTGGTGCAGATACGGTTCGCTGCAACATACGCGAGCTCTTTGGTGCTTACTTATTTGATTTGCAGACGGTGTCTACTATGCTTTCCTTCGTCCTGGCGATGCTGGTTTATCCCGAAGTGCAGAAACGGGCGCAAAAAGAACTTGATGATGTTCTTGCCATGGACCGCCTGCCAACATTTGCCGACAGATCAGAACTGCCATATATTGACTGTATTGTTTGGGAATGTCTCCGATGGAACCCAGTGCTCCCTTTGGGATTAGCTCGCCTTGTATCTTCAGATGATGAGTACAACGGTTATTTTATTCCAAATGGTACCTCAGTCTTGCCTAACGTTTGGTAAGTCAAACGTTGAAAAAATAGAAAATGTTGAAGCTCATAGTTTATAGGGCAATCCTTCATGACGCCGACGTTTACCCGGATCCATTAATTTTTAGTCCTGAGCGTTTTTTGGACCAAAAAAGGAACGACGACCTTGGTATCAATAAACTTCCTTGGCCAGCCTTCGGGTTTGGAAGACGGTTTGTTACAACATATATTTTCATTTGGCCAAAATGATTCATTTCGTTCAGGATGTGTCCTGGACGATGGCTGGCTTATGAATCTGTTTGGTTTTCCATAGCGTGCATTCTATCTGTGTACTCGATCGAGAGAGCCGTTGATGAAAATGGCCTCGAGATTGTGCCAGAAGTTGCATACACTCCCTCCCTGATTAGGTATGCGATCGCGCTGCTTTCGGAAGATGTTTTTATTGACAAAAACGAATAAGCCGACCTAAGCCCTTCAAATCTCGTTTTATACTTCGATCGGAAAGAGCTGATCAGTTAATCAAGGGTACTGCCTCCTGAGCTGCTATACGCATCGGTGGGAAGTCTAGAGCGTGAACTTCACGTTCTTTCCCAGTGATACCTATCTCGTCTTCACCTGCTTGATGGATGGATTTCTGAAGTTTTTTTATAACACAAAAGAGCGCAAGTAGAGCTTGCATGAAACGAATACATTTGTAATTCTGGCCTGCACGAATGCCTATACTACTACCACATGCCCAGAACTGTGGATTCCAAACCTTCTTGCCTTAATCTTTCGACAGCCTGGTTCACACAATCAAACCAGGTAATATCACTTTCTTTTCCCTCTTCGGCATATACTTCAAGAAAGTATACATCATGAAAGGTGGTTGAACGTAGGGATGGTCTTCGGTCTATGCGGGAGATGGGCATGTTGAGTGCCTTAATCGCTCGTGAAGAATCCCATGCCACTGCGTTTCTATCAGGGAAGATACGGATTAGAGCACGCTTTTGATAGGTAGGTATTGTTTTCCATGGGACCCCAACGTCCGCACCGTAGGATACAATATAAAAGCGCGTCGTATTCGCTGCAGAATCTTAGTTCGTTCCCGTGCTGCATCATCAAGATCACATACATTCTCCATCCTGAACGCCAGTGCGCAACACTTCCAGGCCGGGAAACAACGAAGTCACGATTGTCGAACAAATCGCTGCACTCTTCAAGGGGTCAAACCCCTCAGACGGCGGCTTCATCAATGCACGAGCAGCACTCGCAGTCGAGTCGGTCGGCACAAGCGATGCTCTTGGAAGGAATTCCTTCAAAAGCGCCTTACACTGGCCTAAGGCCTGCAGTGATGAATCAGAAAGTGCAATATGCATGAAGAGGAACGTGTTTTCACTTGTTCGTGGCTGAGAACGCGTTCGATGTCCTTGATTTTGACATTTTGGCGAACGACCAGGGAATGTTTGATCGGCATATTTGTCTCCCCTCTCACAAAGCTGTCCTGACCAACGACTTCGCATCGAAGTAGGTTGTAGGTCTCGATCACCGACCCGTTGGTGCTATTTTCTTGGGGTATAATACCAAAGGGCAGTTCAGACGATAAGGATTCGAAGACGCCTAGAGGATTCAAGAGATCACAGATCTGAGCGGCAAGGAGAAGCAACGATTGACTTACCGGCGATGGTCTCCTTCGCAACATAACGAACAGAATCACCAAAAGCGTCAAACGCCGCTTGATGGGAATATGTTCCGGGCGGACCTAAGAAAACCAGTGCAGGCATATCCTGCACTTCATCGGAGCATGATGCCAATGCGGAAGGGGTATCTTCTAACATCGATAAAGTCTATCGTACTCCAAGGCTTCAAATTCCAGGACGTCCAATGGTCGATTAATGAATTACATACAAAGTCAAATGTCGGACGCGAGCGGTAATCGCTACATCAAAATTCAAACAAAAAAACAAGAGAGTACAGGAAGCTGGCTGCTACAGTACTTCATGGGCAGAAACAAAACACGGCGAACTTTACAATACATTATTTATTGCGATAACTTACTAACGAGACAGACTATTGCCAAAAAAAAAGATGAGGAAAGGTTAAGGCTGAGGATCCAGGTTAATTATCTTGAGGAAGTATGCCATGTCGTACTGAGGTGGACTCGTCTGCGTGACATGGGCAAGCAGTTGCTGATCAGTGACAGCAGAACCTGGTCTCCCATCCGCAGGACTCGAATGCGCCGAACGCGCGGCTGCCGGACTACAAACTTCCGGAATACAAGCATCCAACATTCTATGGTACCGGTCTGAAAATGTAACATTGAGTACTGGAAGCAAAACCATCCGAACAACGTACATGAAAGGGGAACTCGTTCGGCCATCTTGCTCAATGCCATCCTGAGCCAAGAGTTTGTTATTCGGAGAATCACTCTGCGTTACACGCCACTGACCTTACAAAGTCAAGCTCTGCCCGTAGGGTCTCTATCTGTTGAACACAAGCAGCATCCTGGGCAGCACGGAGGAAACGGCCAAAACATTGCCCAGCAAGATACCAGCAAAACTAGTAAAGCGGATAAGATATATGCGAGCCCAGGTTAACTAGCACATACCGGGCAGAAATAGTCCAAAAGCCCGATATCATAATTCGTGGACCACACCGCATATATGAGTTCAAGGATGGCACGGGCACTCTCGAGTATCTTGGCAGCGGAAGTGCAATTGGCCCTATCAACATTGGCGTGAGGTTCATGAAGTAAAATTATTGATCTAGAAATATGCCAATGAGCTTGCACGAGTAATCATAGAACCTCAACAACTCACACATGCGCGGTGAGGAAAGTCGTGTATAAGTGCGAGTCCACTAGTCCGTTTCGGAATGGGTCTTTCAAATTGCTAGGAAATGACGATCGGAACGACACGAGCAACTGATCCAACTCTAAGAAGGCAGGGGACGACCGCATATCTGGCTGATCTCCATACCCCTGGGTTGCAAAGTTCCTGGCTGGCAGGAATCTCGTGTCTCCCAAATTCGATTTGATCTTGTATCGGTGGTTGAAGTTTTTGATAAAAGAAAGAAGCATAGTGCTCTTGATATACAATGTGAAGGAGTCGGTGATATCGGGGGGATGAAAGAGCACTGCTTCTCTCACGTGACACCACTGCCGCACGTTATAGTTCACAGGTATCTAAGTTGATTATCAGCTAGCAGGAAGAAATGCAAGTGTTTATACTAACACCCAACTCGAACTGTTCCATCGTGACTGGGAACACTTGGGCAATGTCATCGTCATCAAGGGAAAGCGCCCAGCCAGTGCCAGATCCATGTTGGCGATCGACCGCGTATGCCAGCCAGAAGGTATTTCTCCGCGTTTCATCCTCAATTGGAGTGCGAGGCGGAGGGATTATCGACATTGTTGGGGAGCTTTTATGTAACGAACGGAAAGGAGGGCAAATGTTGAGTCCCAACGGTATCGCAACGCGCAAAGATTGGCCACTGCAAGTGAACAACTGTGCATCAAGGGCAGTCAGCGATATTCTATGATGTAAATGTAAATCATAGCAACCTCAACCCATCTGCCACAAGCTGGTAAGTAAGAGGACATTCAATTAGAACATAAACTCACTTCGAGTGACACCAATAGTACCACGTCAGTAGAACGTACGCTGGAAAACAGTTAGTTACTACGCAGCCACTCGCATAGACTCACTAACTTTGCACGCATTGAACTAAGTGTTGACCTTTGTTCAAGTACTTCTCGACCGTTTCTTTAGCGTGGGTTACTTGTTGCTCTGCAAATGTATCAGGCAGGTCTGGCTGTGCAAATTGACCTTCATCTGCCACAAGGTGATTGTCAGCCAAACAGGCGTTGTAGCAATTAAAAGATGAAGGTATTTACATGGGAAGTCTGCAGCATTTGTTCGAGGTCCTCCAGCTGCAGTGTAGATGGCACTGACGGCGCATATGGCATGTAAAACGGGTGCAATGGGAAAGTCAGGATGGTCCGGTGGGTATGATAGCGAAGCTATGAAGGTACCCCTGTGGAAAAGGCGAGATGCGTGCGGGTGAAACAAGAAGAACATCTCCACCCTGGTACAAACAGTGAGTCAAAGAAATTGAAGAGGGAAATTATTTACAGATGACGAATGAGTTCCGGGTGAGGGAGGTTGACAGGCCAATGTGACCAGATGACGTCTGGCAAGAGAAATGGAGTCAAAATTAAAAGACCAAAGAGAGGTCACCGCACATACCCATGTTGGATGAAAGCAAAGGAGCACCAATCCCGACACTTGCACCTTCAATGAGATGTGAATTGCCATTCCAAAAGTACGGGTTAACGGTCTGGGCATTCACGTCCAAATTAGATGGTGACAATAGGGATTCCAGGTCACTCGGAAAGCTCATCGTCGATGCCGATCCGGAGCGTGAATCCGATGGCACAGATTGAATAGAACCAGGTGAATTCTGAGTAGACGGCGGAGCCGAACTGCTAGGTAGGTTGGCATCCGGGGATGTTGCCTGCTCTTTTTGACTCAAAAGTGCCTCTAGTTCCTCTGAGGACGAGAATTTGGTGATGAGTCCCACGAGCTTAGCGAGCCATATACGTACTTATCCGGGTCTCCAATCGCTCAAACCTGTTCTTGGGACTATCTGATGGGGCAGATGGGGTCTCCGTGGTTGCAACTGATGTGACATTTGAACACAGAACCAAACTACGAGCGATGACGCGTACCTTCGTCGAACGTGCATTCCGGCCTTTCCGGCAGGGTTGCCCCAGGCTGAGCATGGTCACGGGCATGCTTGTGCGACCGAACACACGTCGAGCAGGGTCGTCTGGCATCACTGGTGGAGCATCATCTGAGCAAAGGCAGCTCTCATCTAGTCATGACTTTACCATTTCTTGTGGTGGTATAGGTCAGAATCATGCATCAAATATCATCTTGAAACTCACCAATTTGCGCCTTCTGCACTGGTGGCAGGCCTAAAACATAGTTTGAGTGTTTTGGGAGTGAAAGAGAAAAAGTCTTGGACCTGATTTCTCTTGAGGACAGTAGCGCCGCCGGTTCCCGAACCAACTGAACCTGGTGCTTTAGGCATCGATAAAGATCGGAAACGTGGTTTCGATAAAGGGTATGACTGCGAGTAATTACAGCATGCAATATTGGACCAACTAAATAAGGTCCGCTAGAGCGAATAGTGTAACTTGAAGAAGTGCAGGTTCAAAGGTGTTGAAACGTCGAAGAACTGGGACCAGAAGATGATCCATCCCATAAGTAACCATTGCTCAGCCATATCAGGGATCATAATATTTATGGCACTCGAAATCAAAACCGCAGTCACTTAGACTTGCACTAAACACGCTACCGCTCGAAAACTAAGAACCCGTCATTGACGGGAAGATGCAACATATAGGTCGTAACGGAAGCAACAACATAAATGGGCGTGATATGATAAAACAAGGAAAATCCATCTATATGAGCATGGGGAATAACAGTCCACTCTCATACGATAACACAACCACGACCACCGCGCTTCTTTTCCTTCGGGGGAGGGTTCACTGTATGTCTGGTTAAACGTTTCTCATGTTGAGGGTGAAGGCGTATGCTCACAAACAGCACGGATAACCTCATCAAACACAGTCTTCAGGCCTTTCTGCGATAGCGCAGAACATTCGAGATACTTGACGGCGCCGATGTCTCTCGCCATCGAGACTCCTTGCGTGTACTGGATGGGCTGCATGCGCCTGGGTACATCGGAGTTAATAAGATATGTCAGGTGGCATGCCAAACTTACCGGTCACGCAGCTTCTCGATGGTAGCGGGATCTTCGCGCAAGTCCAGTTTAGTGCCAACCAAGACTACCGAAGTAGATGGCGCATGATGTGAAATCTCGGGCCACCACTAGATTGCAGGGGTCAACGAAAACAGCGAGGCATTTGCGCGAAGAGTGACACACTTTGGTTCTAACGTTCTCGTAACTAGGTGGACTGACGAGCGAGAAACAGATCAAAAAGACATCTGTCTGAGGGTAGGAGAGTGGACGAAGACGATCGTAATCTTCTTGTCCAGCGGTATCCCATAGACCGAGAGAAATGGTTTTCCCGTCAACCATCACATTTGCAGAGTAGTTGTCGAATACTAATACTGCGTGAGCCGGTAGCACTTCAGGTCACCCACCCGATCATACCTGTTGGGACATATTCTCCCTACGAGATAACTTAAATGTTGTTCCAACATGATGGCGCATAAAACTCACTGGGAAGGCATTTGTGGTATAAGAGATGAGAAGACACGTCTGCACCACCCATAAATCCCTCAACGCCAGAGCTTTGATGGGAAGGAGAACTTGCCTTGCCAACAGCACCATCACCAACTACAACACCTGAATCTCGGGTTAGCTGATATCAACAGTATGCAAGCAAGACTCACATTTAATGTTGTGCATTCTGATTGATATCCTACTTGGTTGCCTGAAAGAGAAGCCCTCAAGGAGAGCAATGTGTCCGCAGAATAAGCGAGTGCTCGTATAAACCTGCCATTTTTCGCAAGGAGATAAGCCCAAGTGGATTGTGGCTGGTCAGCAAACTGAAACAGAGAGTAACAACTGGAAATACGGTTGCAAACATACCTTTAACTTCGGAAGATGGTAGGAGGCGAGACGAGCGAATTGGTGAAAGAATGCTTTGCTCTTAGAATCGGTGCGACTATAGGCTGTCCTTGATGGGCCAGCCTGATATCCTCTCCGCAAACGTACAATAAATGGATCAACAACACCTTAAATTAGGAATATTTCGTCCATATCTCCGCTGTTTTCTCACAGTTTCCTCATCCAATGAAACACCAAATGTACTGCATTTTATTTGTTCATTCACCACGTATTTTTGAAGCAAAATCTTGGCCAATATTAATAGCGATTAAATTTGATATATTCCACTCCCGAGAAAATCCGGCCATTAGGAAACCCTAATTTTGGGTTTCGTTCTTTAGAACCGGCCTCAGGAACAAATACATGTCAAGGCAAAACAGTATACAAGTAAGGTAGGGTGGGCATGAAAACATGGGTGTACAGGTCTGAAACAATTGGCAAAGCCAAATGAGAAATTCTGGAGCTGATAAATAGTGAAAACCGTTCAGATAACGACATACAAAGGCAAAGCGGATCGAAAACTAGTGGAACAAACAAGATTACTCGGGCTGACCAAATGTCACCCTGCGTTTCTTTGATGGTGGTGCCAAATCATCAGAGACATCCATCAACACTCCCTCGACTTCCGCTTCATCATTTTCCTCTGCTTCACGATGAGAAACATGGGAGGTAGAAAGATCGAACGGTGCCATCAACCCAATGCCTAGACCAATGAGGCCGTCACCATTGGATTTTGACATTTCCTTGTCCGGTAGACGGAAATGTCTCATCACTGGGCTTTCCACGTCTGGACTAGATCGAGGTGGTAATACAATCCTCTTTTCAGGCGGGTGTCGCAAAGTAGACTCAAGCGGCTTGAATGGGCTCCCAAAGGGATCATCGCTGGTGAGGCGGGTAGGACTTGGTATTGCTCCACTGCTCAAGCTGCTCGCCGAAGATGAGAGCGAGTTATCAGAAAGCCAGCCGCCCTGCAAGTCAAAGGAGTTGCTCATGGCAGATTTTTTTCGGTCATGACTCTTGCGACGTAAACCACCACCGAGTGGTGAGTCATTCAAGCGTTTGCGGAAGTCAAGGCGAGTAAAAACTGGCACTGGTGAACGACTATCAGAAAACAGGTGGCGTGGTGAAGGTCTGAAGATGATAGGAGAGCTTCCTTCGGTGAATATGCTGCTAAGGTCGCCAAACGTCTTTCCGCGGAATGTGGTACTGCAGGGAGTATTCATAACACTCGTCGTACCAGTGCTTGGGGAGCTTGAGTCAATGGTGGAGGAACCTTTCGTAGCAGGAGTGGCACGCGCGAGCATAGATAGGCAAAATTCCCTGGCCCCCGAATGGAGGGGGTGGCTTGGACTCGGGAAGCGCCAGGGCTGGTCTGAAGGAAGGCGCGGTGGAGAGTGGCGGAACGATGGTGTCAATGTTGGGTCGTAAGGAGACATGGGAACAACAAAGCTTGATGTTTTTGGGGACGCATTCGTATCGTCAGCTTGACTTGCCCGCGAATCATAGGAATCTGTCAGCGTGACCTCCTCGTCCAACGGCCTTGCGTGCTTGAGGACGGGAGGAGACGAAAGGGTAGGGAACTCATTCTGTTTAATGAAAGGCGCAGAGGGCATGGGAAAATCATCGTCATCTGCATCATCATCGTCATCCTCTGGGTCTGGAGTAGGTGTTATGCTATTCCTTGAGGATAAGGTTGACCCTCCGGTTGCTGACTTCCTGGATTTGTAGTCTGGTCCCCTGGAGCCTCGACGATCATCTGTATAATTTTCCTTGTCGTGATGGTTATTTCGTTCCCCTGAAGTGAGAACAACTCAGTTATAGGGATGCAACCTCGGGTATAAGCTTACTGCCAGATCCGCGGCCACCACGTGTGCGATCGTGTCCCTCACGACGATTCGACATGGCAATCTTGTGTTTCTCATACACATGTCGCCTCCACATGCTCTTTGCATTGACCCCTGCGTAAGTTCTCCTGCAGAATGTGCAACGCAGCCTTGGCTCTTCCCCTTCGGGCCAGCCATCAGGACCCAAAGCCTTGAGATCCTTTTTTTTGGCTGGGCACCATCCCCTGGGCGGTTCGAGCTGCGGAGGATAAGGAACTGCATCTGAATTGTTTGATGAACCGTTGACAAAATCGTTCTGTTCTAAGAACCAATCCGGATTTGCAGCCATCAAAGAGTAGGAGAGGCCTTCCGGATACAGGTGAGCATTTGGAAAGGCAACGAATGGGGGATGAACAAAAACGATATTCGGGTCAGACGGGGAGGGTTCCATCATTGGCATATGTTGAACTAAGGATGACGCTGAATGCGTCCGTACAGCAGATTGTAATTTGGGCGGTGGCGGGACGGGAGCCGAAGAGCCATTTGGTGTATAGGGCTTTGGCTTAAATGATGCGGCGGCAGGCGTGAAAAAAGGGAGGTCCGAAGTAGACGTTAAACGTCGCTTCAGAGCGCGAGTTGCGTTCGTGGATGACGTGCCAGTAAATGAAAGCGAGGTGCTCAGAGTGGATCGCGTGTCTGACATGGCAGGTGACTGCTAGGCTATGTGTATCGATTATTACTTTTATGCGCTATACATTTCGTACCCGACACAACAAGTACTCACGCGTAAAAAAGACTTCTGATGGTGTCCTAAACCAAGATGATTAGATATTGACGTGTGCGGCGGTGGGCGGGATGGCAGGGGATATCACGGGAGGGGTCTACACGGGCTGCGAAAACCTGTCGACCAGGTGATGATGATGCTACTCGGTACAATTATTTCTCACATTTCAAGCGGAGCTGACACGTCTCCCTGTGTCCTCAACGCGTCTATCACGTGACACTGAATTTCGCGTTACTTCAGTACTTAATTAACAGACTCCGCGGAGCAGGCGTGCAAACAGGTATAGTTAATACAAAGCTCTAGTGCCCCTCGTCGACACCGTCAATGAGAGGCGTAACACGACTATCCTGGAGAGTTTCCACCGCAAATTTGGACACGACAGACTAAAGTACCGCACTAACACACAATGCGTAGCAAGGCTAGAGCAAAAGGAACCTAGCCATAAATTTGGATGACAAACCAATCAAACCTACTCAAAAGCAAACATCGAAACGCACTTATGCTACGACTCGAAAATGGCTGTAATGGCAAGAACCTGAATGAAACTGGAAATGAGTGTATTGGCGTTTGTCGACAGCAGGAAAAGGTTCATCCTGCACCACCAGAGTGGGAAAAAGTAATATACAATGCGCAAATCCCTGCATGTTTCCAACTATAATGGGACGGATGGCCCACGGCTGAGGAGCATTCTAATAAGGAATGGCTGATCTAGAGTGCCAGGGCAATGTACCTAGCCAATACGACAACATGAGCGTGTGCTGGAAGTATTGTTATTCGTGTTCGGCTCACCCGGCAATCATAGCTATACCGCCCATGGGAGTAATGGGTCCAAGGAACTTCAATCTGGATGCGGCATGGGAGTATTAGAGCACGGACATAATCTATAAGAGAGATCCCGCACTTCCACAGAACAAGTGCCATGATAGAGCCAGAGAAGACAAAACCTCCTCCTGCTATAGCAGGTCCAGCAAATTTGTGCATTGAAAATCGAGGATGCATCGAGAGCACAAACAAGGCCAGGCCATTGAATATCTTTGCGCTCATTAGAAACAAGTCAAGTATGAGGAGCAATTGCGAACCGCGTAATGAGACGCCGTTCCCCAAGCGGACAAGCCTTCGGGCGTGATGCCTGGCCTGCGCTTCAAAGCATGGGAACCAAATGCGCCAGCAATCATTCCTGCAGTGGCTGAACAGCAAGCACCACACGACAGACGTGATTCAATTTTCAGATCATGTTACCAAGCTGTGCCAAAATAGCTAACCAAGGATAGCTCCTGACCTCCAGAGGAGGGTGGGTGTTACAAAAGTCGAACCTCGCGGAAGAAGTGGCGTAGACGAGTCGGGAAATGGCATTTCGAAGAGTAATAAGTGCTGAGATGGGCCAGAGAGTGAGTGTTGACTGCAGTCAAGCGTAGTGGTGATGTAATCAATATACAACTTATATTGTTGCCGAACGTTTACTACAAAAAAACCATCTTAGTCCTTAGGATCTGGTTGTGTAACTGCTTGCAGCTAGCCATGGGTAAAGCACAGAAAAAGACAGGAAAGGGTCGGCTTGACAAGTATTACAAGCTTGCAAAGTACGCATTTCCTAGAAGATCAGAAAAATCACATTATCTAACACATTGCATCTAGAGAACAAGGTTACCGTGCGCGGTCAGCCTTCAAGCTAATTCAATTGAACAAAAAATACACCTTCCTCGAATCAGCCCGATGCTGTATCGATTTGTGCGCGGCACCTGGAGGTTGGCTACAGGTTGCTAGCAAGTACATGCCTACAAATAGTGTCATCGTCGGTGAGTGATTTACAGACACTTGAAGATCCCTCTCTTAATTCTTTCATTTCACTCTGCAGGCGTGGACCTTGTACCAATTAAACCTATACCTCGTGTTGTCACGTTCGCTGCAGACATAACCACTACGCAGTGTCGTAACCTCATTCGTAGCGAGCTCAAGGATTGGAAGGCGGATGTTGTTCTTCATGATGGTGCACCGAACGTCGGTACTGCATGGGTGCAGGACGCATACAGCCAATCGGAGCTTGTGCTCATGAGTTTAAAACTTGCCGTGGATTTTCTCGTCAAAGGCGGGACGTTTGTCACCAAAGTTTTCCGAAGTGTCGACTACAACAATCTCATTTGGGTCTTCAACCAGTTATTTGGAAAGGTAGAAGCTACAAAGCCTCCGTCATCTAGGTGTGTCTTTTTATCCTGGTAGTGGTCTCTATTATTTACATGGAGATAGAAATGTGTCTGCTGAGATTTTCGTAGTCTGCCGGGACTTCCTTGCACCCAAACACATCGATCCCAAGTTTCTGGACCCCAAACATGTTTTCAAGGACCTGTCTACTACTATTGCATCTGGTACAGACAAAGGCACCTCTGCAAACAATGCACAAGCAAATGTGTTTCAACCTGAAAAGAAGCGTCGGAAACGTGATGGTTACGATGACGGGGACTACACTTTGTTCAAAAAGGCTACTACAAGTGACTTCGTTCGGAGTGCTGACCCAGTGGCTGTGCTCGGACTGGTCAACAAGATAACTTTCGAGTTGCAAGAGGAAAAAGAGTATGTCCACTAGTCCTCTGTCATGCTGTTTTGACGTGTTCTTCAGGTGGTTGCAGCTTGATATCACTACTCCCGAAGTACAGGCAAGCTGTGAGGATTTGAAGGTGCTCGGCAAGGGAGATTTTAAGAATCTGCTCAGGTGGCGGTCTGCACTTCGTCAAGAAGTCAGTGGTGCCATTTTATCTAACTTGCTACGGTCGTTCACATTTGCCCACAGATCGGATTAGATGTGAAGGCGAAGGACGCTCAGGATGTCATAGAGACCGTCGAGATCACCGATGAAGTTGATGAAGAGCAGCAGATTCGAAACGAGGTCTGTCTTCTGGGGCTATGACTTTTCATCGTTCTGACTCCTGTATTAGCTCGAAAGATTGAACGTCGAGGCAGCTGCGCGTACCAAACGTGAACGTCGTCGTGCAAATGAGATTAAGACCAAAACAATTCAACGAATGCAGCTTCAAATGACCGCCCCATTAGACATTGGTCTCGAGCAAATCGATGCTTCACTAGGAATGGGTCAAGAAGATATTTTCGACTTGACGGGCACTGAAAGGCAGTTGAGAAATAAAGGCGGAATTGGGATTATACGGGTGGACGAAGACACGCCGGAGGATGAAGACGAAGATGAGTTGGTGGCAGTGGACGATGAAGAGGATGAGGTCCTCGATTCTGAGGAAGAAAGGCATCGAAAGGCATCACGACTTGAGGCAGAATTGGATGGCCTATACGATGCTTACCAAGAGAAACAGCAGGAGCGCGACGGAAAATTCAAGGCTAGAGAAGCGAGAAAGAGGAACGGATTGCTGGAGGAATGGGGCGGAATTCAGGAAGGCGAGAATAGTGAAAGCGACGAGGAAGGCGGTTGGGATCAAATGGAGGCCGCAAAGGGGGACGATGACGATTCTTCGGACGAAAGTGACAATGAGGAACCCGAGACACCAGGTCGAAAGAGGAGAAGACCTCAAGCAACAGAAATGAAGTCAAACAAGAAGGTCAAGCTCGTGACGAAGCTAGAGGAGCCAACTGCAGGGGGCCGTGTTTCCCAGGTATGGTTCAGCCAAGAGCTTTTTGGTGGTGTAGAAGGGCTTGATGATATAGAGGATGGGGAAGAAGGGGAAGATGTAGACATGACATCGGTGCAACATGATGATGGCGAGGAAGAATGGCAGGATGATGTACGTCCCAAATCATTCATTTAAGTTCCATGCCCATGAGATCACTTAGCCTGCTGCTTCATCGGATGGCGACTTCGAAGTTGTGCCCCAGCGGGACGACAACGACATTGAAATGTGGGACGCTGAGGGCGAAAACCAGGATGAGGCTAAAAAGGAACATATTGAAAGTTCGTGCAATACCCACCTGACATTCTCGATAAACATTCTGACCAATGTTCCAGAGTATGGCCTAACTACGGTGGAAGCTGTGTCCATTGCTCAGCGATTAGTAAATCGCCAAACTACCAAAACGCACCTTCTTAATGATGGATTCAACCGCTATTCTCTTAACGCAAAAGACGGCTTACCGTCGTGGTTCTTGGATGATGAGGGAAAACATTACAAGCCGAATATCCCCGTGACCAAGGAAGCTATTGCTGCTCTGCGAACACGTCAACGCGCACTGGATGCACGTCCAATCAAGAAGGTCGCAGAGGCCAAGGGGAGGAAGAAACTACGGGCAACACAGCGGCTAGAGAAGGCGATGAAGAAGGCAGATGGTGTGAACGATACGTCAGACATGACCGAGCGCGAGAAGGCAAAGCAGATAGAGAAGCTTATGCGTAAAGGAACTGCCAAAGCAAACCAGAAAAAGGAAGCGAAAGTGGTGGTTGCGAAGGGTGCTCACAAGGGAGTCCAAGGCAGACCAAAAGGCGTCAAGGGGCGTTATGTTATGGTCGATGCAAGGATGAGAAAAGAGGTGAATCCTTCATGTCCGTTGATCTTGCAGAAACTTACTGTTGAACAGACACGCGCCAAAAAACGGAGAGACAAGGCAAACAAAAAGCGAAGATGAGGGTGACCAGTTTACCACTGTACCCCTAATCGATTTCATGCAATGCCTGTGCCATTCATTGTATCTATGACTTGAGAGCATCGATTATTGTTTTTAGTGTACACGAAGATGGTAAGCTAAGGGACTGGGAGATCTGTCTTCAGACCCTGACCAGGGATTGAAACGGTGCTGATAAGGTCACACGATGCGAGGAACCGAGTCCAAGCTTCACGATCGGCAGAATTATCAAGCGTCACCTAGTTCATGAATAAGCTCGCCGTAAATTCAAATCTCGTTGTCACACACCTGACAAGTTGTAAACTTCTGGTTGCTCTCCAAGTCCAACATACTTTCTGTTATGACTCGCGCAGAAATAGGCCGCTCCATGTTTCCACTAGCACCCGTTGACAGCTGAGTTGTCTCAGTAACCTTGCGCACGCTTAAACTAGTTTGAAGGAAGTAGGTCCGACCGCGAAAGTTGAGTGTAGTTGGTGGCTGTGGTTGAATCGCTGCACGGTCTTGAGACGTTAAGCTGTCAATGATCGGATGAGTGAGATCCAGTTTGAAAAGCATGGTTGAAAGAAGCGCACAAATGTCGAAGCTGCTTCGCATAATCAACAAGCAGCGGAGGTTGGTCACCTGCATAAACATTTGTATGTTCAAATACAGTGAATTGGACATCCATTGGACTACCCTAAAATTAGTTCATATCGCACTAGACTTGAGAATTAACGAACCGATCAGGCATCATGATATCCAACGTGGATTCAACGCCTTCGAGGCACGTTGCTTCGGAAACATCGACAACCACCTCTGGAGGGTTCGGCTCTGCGTATGTTGAAGGTCCTTCTGAGTGCTGCAATGATTCCAGAGAATATGAAGTGTCATGATTGATATCGAGTTCCAATGTTAAGTCACCAGCCAATCCGCGATCCGAGT
Source organism: Suillus alpinus (assembly GCA_003316505.1). Taxonomy (NCBI): domain Eukaryota; kingdom Fungi; phylum Basidiomycota; class Agaricomycetes; order Boletales; family Suillaceae; genus Suillus; species Suillus alpinus. The sequence continues at coordinate 217,102 of QFEX01000156.1, forward strand.
CACAGTACTCAAGTCCTGCCGCTTTAGAGCCAGCCGTATCTGATGTCGAGAACTCCAATTCTAGCTTGATTAGTTGTTGATGAAGACTCTTCTCAAGGTGGGACTCTGGAAGCGTGCGATACAAGACGCGGTGAATGACTTTTTGGTTGGAAGGTGGTGAATTCAATAATGTAGCAGGGAGACTGGAAGTTCCGATTAGCACATGGTTGAGCTGTAGCATCAATAGACACACCTGGGAACGAATGTAAGCGGAGTATTTGAAGTGTGCAACCATTTGAGAATTTTTGATAATGTCCAATTTCCCTTTAACGGGGGACTAAGGACGCTATGTCCGGTCGGTGATACAGACCCAAGGACAATGTGTCCAAAGCTTGGGTAGTGTCAGAAACAGTGCCCTTGATCTTACGAGCACTTACGAGGCAGAGACAAGCCTTTCGTGACCATAGGTCATTGGGGCACTCAGGAGAAGTGCTTCAAGGTCTGTAGGTTCCCTTCGAGAAGACGTCAGTAGAAAACTCAGGCTGGCTTGGGAGAAAAGCTAACTCAGTTTTTGTTACCACTTTTCCTTGCCCGCCCGACAGGCCACCTGTCTTCGTTGTGTCTTCTATGGCAGCAGCACCAAGCCAATCTACAACTCTACGAACCCGGAAAGATCCACCTTTCATCATCGTCCAAGGTAATGACCGAGGAGAGAGGAAAGGGTAGACAGAGTACGTGTGCGGCATGAAGGAAGGCGCTATGGAATGCTCGAGCTTTGCCTTTGTTGGCACATAGCAAAGGAGGGGTGAAGAATTGTCACCTCGAGTCTAAGCCATCTATCAGTCCAGCCACCATTCATATCATGACGTAGCTAACCTCCGTTGAAGCACGGATAGAAAGCCGTTTTGCCGTGTCCATTTTTTCTGTGTCTTTCGCACAAATCCTGATCTAAAGACATTTTTAATACTTGCTTGAATGGCAGGCAGTACAACCTGCCTTGCCCTTGAGACCAAGGTTCTCCACATAAGCACCAGCAAGACGTGATATGCGTTGGACCAGATCCTGACGAATAGGTCGTTTTGAAGGCAGCTCAACGATCTCATCAATAATACCCTCGGGGCAGGTGAGTTTTCTTTCACTGGCATGAAGTTCGGCAACCTTACCTTTTTCAATTCACTCAAATGCTCCGTGAGTTGTTTCATTGTGCCTCTCAATCCCTCCACTCGCAAGGCAAGTGGATTAGAAGCCAGTGAAATGTGGACGTTATACTGCATGGAAAGCTGCAGTAAGTCGGCACCATCTGGAAATTTGTCATTACAAGAGGAATGCCGTAACTTGAATAGACTCTACCTTTCCCAAGAATGAGAAAAAGTTGACTGGGGTTGACAGAGAATGCTACGGAAGTCAGCTCAGCATGAGAGCAGTATGCAGAACAAAACTAACTCTTGACAACAACCTCTGTCTTATCCCTCTGCCTTCTCTCGATTTCCTTCAGGGAGGGCCAGTTCCACTGCTTCTCCATAATGGATTCCGCATATTCTACTTTCCGTCTGGAACTACGTGTCCATATAAGGTCGAGGTTATACAACTCTGTAAACTTCCGTAGCTGGTCCTTGCTGAAGGACCGACAGAGTGTGTCCGAGAGATTATTGTACTCTTCCGCATATTTAGACGATTCCGATGAGGAGTGTCTCTTAGGTCTGCAGCGCTCTATGTCATCCAAGGTCGGTTCCAAGCCAGCAGCGTGTATTGAGGCGAGGTAAAGGTCGACACGAGTCGGCTCTAGTGGATTTCGAGACTGTGAGAGTGTTTCGTTCTCCACCATCAGCCCTGTCTTCGCTTCCCCCGGGGCTTGGGCCCGCTTTTGCGGTTTTGTCTTCGCTAGCGCATTACTAGGTCCAGCAGATAGTGTTTCTGTCTGCTGAAGGTTACTTGTTGGAACAGCAAAGGTCGCTAACGCTGCCTGTGACGAGTAGAGTCTGTGACGCCGCCAACGTAGACACGATGAGCACAGAGAGCGCGATGTCCGTAGTAGCGGAGACGACATTCAAAAAGAAAGCCCAGTGCTGGTTTATCGCGCACTGGCAGAAAACCAACTAGTTCGCAGCGGAAGCATACATAGACCACGTGACTATACATTCATACTTACCACGAAAACACCGCTAAGTAATAAATTCAAGTATGCCTTTAGAGCTCTTCAGCAGAACCAGCTTTAGCGACATGGTGGTCTGCGAACATCCCCTTCTCATCACCCTCACCTACCTCGCCTTCCCAACCATTGTCGGCGAGGTATTTCATGAATTTGGCGTCCTCTTCGGCGAGGTCAACCCCAGTCATGTCTGGGACGCAGAAATACGTGACCAGGACACCGGTTACGCCACAAATAGCGGCAATAATGAATGTCCATCTTCGAAGGTAGTTCAAGGAATGGATTCACATCGAGGAAAAGTTCTGACGCACTGTTTACCCAGATTGTTCTGTATAGGAGTGAAAGCCTGAGTGCCAACGGCTGCTCCAGTCTTCCCAATAGCGGCAGATAGGCCGTAGCAGGTGCCGCTGTTTACTGGTTTGTACTTTACATTGGATAACCTATTTGCCATTAATGACGTACCGGATTGGAGTCGCATATGACTCGGAGCTCGTTAGACCCAGCATATCACCGGGTCCCTAAGGGATGAAATTTGAGATAAAACGTCGCTGGGCTCATAAGATTGCACGGGTACCATGTTTCCAACCGATTGCATAAGCCCATAGCTATGAGAAGCTGTCAATGAGAGACAAGCGGGATCAAATGAAATAGCCCACAAAATGACGAATAATGGTATAATTTTCGTGATCTTGTTGTAAGCCAGTCCTATGATGAGGCCAAATAAGAGGTATCCAGAGAAGCCGAGCATCATCTAGGTACAAATCGGTATGCGCTCATGATCAAAGAGGCATTACCCACCGTATTTCTTCGACCCAGTCTATTACAGAGATAGGCACCCACAAAAACACCAGGGAGGGCGATTACTCCAAGAAGAAGTTGCCATTCTGCGGTCTGCTTTATGTCGCCGTTGTGGATAACGCTTGAAATAATGGTACCCGAGAAGACACCGTTAGGGAATGTGACCTGAGCGAGAAAGATGTGAGAGTTTGCGAAAAGCACAACCGTAACATCTGGCTCACAAAATCGTAAAGGAACCTGGTTCTAGGATGAGATACCTAACCAGTGCCTATGATCCGAGCACGACTCACCAAGCCCCACAAGTTCCGATCAGCTCTCGCCAATAACGCTTGAATACGAGTGCATATGGTACGCGACCTGAAATCAAATTGAAAATAAAGGATATCAAAGCAGACTTGTGCATACGCTTGATGGCACCCTTGCGGTACAGCTTAGAGCTCAGCATCCGAAGACGGAAGAAGAATACAGTTAAAGGGAGTAGTATGCCAATACCAAAGCACACGCGCCAGACCGTCTCAAGATGATTCTCCCCAGCAGCCGATAAGACAATCAGAAACACCGATACGGCGAGGGGGCCGCCGAACTGATTCAGATTGTTGAGATCGCCGTTAAAACAGCATGAGCATACGCACAGATAGAACAAAGTTTGTGACCATGATGAAGACTGCTCACTTCTTAAGGTCATACATACTTCGGATAAATGATACAAACTAACCTGGACCGCGATTGTTCAGTGCCGTCTCGTTCGCAGCTTCGCTGGCACTCGTGGAAGAAGCAGGATATTCACCTCCAACACCCTAACAAAACTGAGAATGAAGAATGTTGCATGAAAAAAAATACATACAATACCCGTGATGCCTCGAGCGAAAGTCAAGAACCAAAACAATCCCTGAGCACTTCCATGGGCACCGTGAGCCGCAGTACCAAGGGTAGCACCAACGACAATCAGTAGGGTTGTTGAGACAAGGGCGACTTTGCGTCCAACTCTGTCGCAAATCAAACCCACACATATCTGACCAAGTACAGCACCTTTTGAATTTCGAAATTAGTATGTGCAGACGTCGCGTTCCTACTAGTACTACCACTCACCAACTAGCAAGGCATTTGAGACCCGAGTGGACACAATAGATGTGTAGTCTTTGGGGTATAATTGCTTGAAGATTACCTAGAAGATCAAGTCAGGAACTTTCCTATCACTGCATGATACCGACGAACGTTGCTCATTGTCATCAGATTATTTTGGTCTGCGATAAATTGATCAGGTGACTAGCTGTTATCTGCGGGCTAAAGCCAAAACCTACAACCGTCACTGATCAAACCAAAACCCGCGGCCAGGATGGTGAAATATGCACTGAGCGACTCTTTTTTATTGAGGTCGTGTGCTGTGGCCTTCAGTTCCGCTTCGTAGATCCTTGCAGTGACCTTGCGAAGGTCACCAGCCTTCCTTTCCTTCTCATCAACGAAGTCGACATCTTTCTCGACAGACATACTGAGGGTGCCCAGAAGATAATAAGCTGGTGGGAGAGAGATGAAGCTTAAGGGCCCGCGGCTCATTTCGTAGAGCGGTCATTTTATAAGTGGATACACGTGCTACAATAGTGAAGCTCTGGGGGATCACTGTAAGCTACATATTTAGTGCGGTCAACGCTTGGCATGGATCACATACATCCTAAATCAGAATGCTCATAGTCCTGAGGCCTGAATGTCCCAATCATTGTCAATCATGATGAGAACATATAGAACGTGTCTCGTAGATGTGCATTCATCCAGAGCACGTTTGTGCCTCCAGGTGCAAATTGCACTAGTACTGTCCAAGATCGTCTGCGCTGCCTTGCTCAGTGTATGAATAGTAGACAACTACCAACCGAAACCATCATTGATAGCCGCTGCCTGAGGCCTGAGGCATCATATAAAGATCTATGCGAAAGGATCCGATTTTTTTGAAATTAATGTCCTAGCTAAGATGAGGCTAAGTGGTTCAACCAGATAACGTCTTATCATAATTATGTAATTCACGCAAGCAAGGATACTCCGCTTGAACTTTATTTTTCTGAAGCAGACTTCGCTACCGACGAGAGCAGCGAGCACGACAAAATGGCTAGTCCCAACGGCACTTCACACAACCCTATCGACGATGAGCTTGATTTTTCAGACATCGAAGCCAAGTGCGGACTTCTTGCACTTACAATTGAACTTCTGCTCATTTTCTCCCGCTTAGATATCGTGTGGACTTTGACGATGGCTTCGACAGTGTAATCGTGGTCGACGGTGTGCCTGTCATCGATAAGTCTAAGCTCGACAAGTTACTCGCAAAAATTTCCAAGGAGTTTTCCAGAAGAGGGGCCGTGATAAAGCCTGACGACATTTTCGTACCATGGGACGACAATGCAGGAAAAACTAAAGGGTACGCTCGCCCGAGTCCTTCTGTTAGACTTCTGAGACCTAAAGTATGGTAGCTTTGTCTTTGTTGACCTTGGGAACCCAGACGCGGCTGCCTTTGCGGCCAGCGCAATGAACGGACACCCTTTTGACGCCAAGCATACTTTCCGTATCAATCGATTCACCGACATTGAGCGCTATGCAAACATCGACGAGACATACGTTGAACCCACGGTAGAGGAATACCGTCCAAAGGTTTGGCCCTCTACCTCAATCAGGACGTTAGACTCACCCTTGCTAAAGGAACATCTTCGAGCATGGCTCGCTGACTCTCAAGGACGTGATCAGTACGTGACTTACCGAGGTGATGACGTAGAAATCCACTGGCACGGAAAGCCCTCGCAGTGCGAAGTTGCCTATGAGAAAAAGGCATGTAGCCTTCCCGATCATCATTGCATCCACTAAATCTCTTGACAGAATTGGACAGAACTCTACGCCTCATGGTCGCCCCTTGGTACATACTTCGCTACGCTTTTTCGTCAGGGTGTCCGCCTATGGGGTGGACCATCATGGGAACCCCAACATCGGTTTGCGCACCCTCTCGTCAAGTTGATTGACTTTTCTCCATGCGAAAATTACCTCGTCACTTGGTCACATGATCCTATCTCAGTCCCTGCCAACCTCCCTCAAGGCCCCGAATTCTTTTCTCCTGAGGACGAGGGTAATAACATTGCCGTTTGGGATATCAAGTCCGGTCAACTTCTTCGCACGTTCCCCACCACAACTTACGAGACCGAAGATCCAGCGATGAAAAAACAAATGCAGTGGCCTGCATTAAAGTGGAGTTCCGATGATAAGTTCGTCGCTCGTGTAACACCAGGACAGCAGATCAGTGTCTACGAGTTACCAACCATGGGTCTACACGACAAAAAGAGTCTAAAAATCGAGGGGGTTGTTGACTTTGAATGGTGCCCTCACGGAGAAAAGGACAAGGAAGACGCGGAGAAGGCCGTGAAAGCCGAGAAAGGTGCCAAGAAAAGGGAGAACATGCTTGCTTACTGGACGCCTGAAGTTGCCAATCAACCTGCACGAGTGACCCTGATTAGTTTCCCGAGTCGCACTGTGCTACGACAAAAGAACTTGTTCAATGTCACAGAGGCAGGTGTTGTCTGTCTCTTCTGTGGTTGGTCCTTTATTGAAGATCAATGTTATAGTGTAAGCTTCATTGGCAAAACCAGGGTGACTTCCTTTGTGTCAAGGTTGACCGTCATACCAAGACCAAGAAATCTATTTTCTGCAATCTTGAGATTTTCCGAGTTCGCGAGAAGGACTATCCCGTTGAAGTTGTCGAGTTGAAAGGTGCGAGAACTCCTGACCTTGCTGGATCGTTCACTTATATATGTCATATAGACACAGTGACGGACTTTTCTTGGGAGCCTAAAGGGGAACGATTTGCTATTGTGTCAAGCAATGATCCAAACCTCGGTAATCCTGGGCCTGGAATTACAATCAAAACCGACATTGGCTTCTACCAGCTGGATCGTGCCAAGAATGATTTCAAACTGCTACGTACGTGCTGTTAACATTGGTCAGGCTTTGTCTTTTGACTTTTTGTATAAACAGGCACGCTTACATCAAGGACTAGTAATACGATACGTTGGTCTCCTCGAGGCAGACATGTAGTTCTTGCGACAGTTGGTTCATCGACAAAGTCCGAACTCGAGTTCTGGGATCTCGATTTTACCACTGAAGAACGCCGAGAAGGCCAAAACGTAAAAGAAGAATGGGGCAGCGGCATTCAGCAACTTGGTTCTGCCGATCATTATGGTGTAACTGATGTGGAATGGGATCCAAGTGGGCGATACTTGGCTACCAGTGCAAGCGCATGGAGGCACACGGTCTGTCACACTTGGTTAGTAATGTGCTGTGCTCATTGTTTCTGTGTTACACAGCTCGAAAACGGCTACGCTATTTGGGACTTCCGGGGACAAGAATTAGAAAAGCACATCCTTGATCGCTTCAAGCAATTCATCTGGAGACCGCGGCCCCGCAGTCTCCTTGCAAAAGAGCAACAGCGGCAGATTCGCAAGAATCTGCGGGAGTACAGCCGTGCGTTCGACGAGGAAGATGCTGCGGAGGAAAGCAATGTTAGCGCTGAGCTTATCGCTCATCGTAAGCGCCTTCTTGACGAATGGAATGCATGGCGCGCGCGGTGCAAGCGGGACATCGTGGAAGAGAAGCGGAGTCGGGGACAAAAACTCAATGGCGAGCACCACGAAGAGGAAAAGGAAGAGATTGAGGAGTGGATTGATGAGATTATTGAGCAAACCGAGGAGGTCGTGGAGTGATTGTTCGGTTGTTGAGGTTGTATTTAGTCGCATGCATACACGTTGCTTTCCCATGCCCTAGTCAGTTATCTTCGTCCATGGGTTGTCCAGCAAAAGTGGAGGCGGTGTTCCGTCGAGGGTTCTGTGTTACCACTCAACTGGGTTCTTCTCGGAATCGTCCACCGAGTAACCGATCCAGTATCTAATCTAACATTCAATTCTTCCTCGAGCTTGACTCTGACGCTAAGCACAAGTACTGTTCGATATCGGTCAAAAACGCTTAGAATTAATATCATAATTCTCCCCTCTCCCGTTTTCTTCAGCATCTGCTTGACGACCCCTTGCCATTCAACTGGCGCTCATTTTCAAGCATGGTACCTATTGGACCGTCCCCCGTGTCACTGGCAGCCTCTTCCTCGAATGCGACGCTATGGGCAACAGGTAAGCTTGATCTATGATTGTGAGCTACTTCGTCCCAACGAAACCATCTGTAGCCTCAAAGGAGTGGGTGATCCCAGCTAAACCCAAGCCCGGGCGAAAGCCCAAGAAGGAGAATTCTGCAGGCCCTCCAGCACCGAAGGATGATGAAGCAAGTGTTTCACTATTTCACTGCGCTTCATATTGTTGACAGTGATTGCAGGACTCGGAGTCTGCAGGTAGGCGTGTTCAAAATAGGTGAGGAGTTAAGTAGTCTTCTGTAATACCATCTGCTTATTCCTATTTCAGAGCCGCCCAACGCGCATTTCGCGAGCGCAAGCAGTCCCAGCTTGCTGAGCTACAAGCTCGCCTTCACTCTTACGAACAGGGAGAGATAGAGCGTAATGTCGCACTCCAGAATATCGCGAAGAAAATGAAGGATGAGAACGAGGAGCTCCGAAAGGAGAATCAAATGCTGAAAGAAAAAATCGCTCGTCTTGAGTGGGATGCAGAGTCGAATGATGGAGACAGAAAGAGGAACAGGGAGAATGTTGCGGTCGTGTCACCTAGCATGTCTCCCGAGCGATCTCTTCGCAACAGCAACAAGCGAGCGAAGATGGATGCCGAGGCGACCGACTCGCCACAGGGCCTTCATTTTGCCTCCTATAGCCCTCCATCCACTTCAATGGCTTCCTCTCCTGATGACGGAACCGCCCCCAGCTTCTCCTCAACAGGCCACGAAAGTCGTTCAGGACTTTTTCCCACACCCCCGCCATCACTCACACACATGCTCAACTACCCTTCGTCAGAGCCTGTCCCAGCACTAGATCCACAAGATCCAGAGGATTCTTTCCGATGTGTATTGTGTAGCCCAGAGGTTCCTTGCGTTTGCAGGGAAATGGCCATGCAGCAAGCCGCCACTGACACTAATTTAAGCCACATGTCACTCAAACCGGAACATGATCATCCTGCCATCATGTCACCTATGGACCAACCCGCGCAGCTTGGGGCACCTACGTCTTCGCAGATGAACATTCTCGAGAACCTCCCGGCATACCAAGCGCCTGTACCAATACGTCGACGAACGCAGGGTCAGATCATAAACCCAGTCTTCTCTGTGACTCCAATTTTGGTCCCATCGACATCCGCCAAATGTTCAGGTGACCCTGCTAATTGCATGGCATGTGCGGACGACGCTTTCGGCAAGGCGTTCTGCCAGGCAATTGGGCACTCCGTCAATTCGACATCACCATGCATTGACTGCCCTGTACGAACTAACCAATCCGACAAGATTGTCGTTGGTGGTTGCTGTGGTGATATTACGAAGTGCGGGTCTTGTGGCATAGCGCCCATCATTTCGTCCACGAATCCTCCTCGCGCTGAAACGTCGATACCGACCGACGATGCTTGGCGTCAGCTCAAGTCGCACCCAAATGTTGCATTCGCAGATCTGTCACTATTAGCCGAAGTGGTTGCTCGTAGATCCAAGTGCACAGGCTCACGGGTGGTAATATCACCGGCGCCAGGATCCATTACACCTGAACGTAGCGCACCCATGGCAGGATACTCTCTTCAGGGTGGATCCACGGCACCAGATCATCATTCGGTGCTACTGACGGATCCACATGAGCGGTACCATCAAAAGCAAAGAGAGCAGTCCTCGCCACCCAGGCTTGTTCCACAAGAGGTGTTGATCGAATGTGGACGTCGAAGAATGCGGGAGGTGAATGCAGATGGTGTCAGAGAAGCGCTCCGGCTGCTAGATTCTAAGTTTGCACATGCTCGCTAGGGTCTCATTATCTCATCTTATGGATATTCTGTATGTAGTATGTATTAATCGCGTCGCGTTATGAACATCCCAACTTGTGTAAACGAGTTGTTCCTATTCCTCTTTACGTGGATATCCAACTTGTCTACCAATCCCACCGGAAAGCGGGCAGGACCCCGTCCACTGCTCAAATCGCATCCACTCTGTTTTGATTGCCCTCATCTTCCAGTGCAGCAGCCGTTGCTGACGCTTAGACAATTTGTGTCTCCCATGCTCCGGGTTCAAGCTATGGGAGCGAAACGTCACGGCTAGTGTACGGAGAGTGGCATGTTCCAGCTCGGGAGGAAATGGCTGAACTTGAGCCCACATTTCGCGTAGCACCCGTTTTGCTACTGAATATGCTCCCACAGCAAAATACGCGTGGGCAACTGCGTCGATGGAGGGCACATCAGGAACAATACCAGCACGAATCATTGCACGGAAAGCCCGCATAGCTTCCTCCGGCCTTCCTCGGCGACCATAGCCGTTGACGAGAATGGTGTACATTATTGCATTCGGCTGGATGCCAGCCTCAAGTGCATCTCGAAGCACTTGTTTAGCACCTCGGATGTCACCCATCTTCGCATACCCGTCCATAAGCGTTGAGTAATGGTGGATGGTTGGGTGAAGCCCTTGATCCAACATGTTTCGAAAAACAGTTTGAGAGGTCCCCATGTCAGACCTAGCAACTGCTTCATGCTTCAACCTGAGTGCAATGGTCGCACGATCGCTTTGAATGGCCTGCCGGGAAATAGATTGTAGGATCGGTCTGAACCAGGATTTCAACCGTAAACGACGAGGAAGTTTGAGACCGGCTGTAGGATGATAGTGCTCGGTGGTGTCCAGAATACGTCCCTCCGGAAACTTGGTGTTGTACTTTCGCTTCTTAGAGTACTTGGCGGCAGTCGCGTCCCATCCGCATCCGTGAACCATGAATTTCTCGCGACGAAGGATGCTCCGCAGGATGATGTGGATGTGTCGGATGGTGGGTCGAAGCGAAGGGGATGAAAATGAACGAAGAACACGTATCAATTGACGTGGACTAGTTCGTTGTGCTCGTTCAAGGAAATTCATAAGAATCTCCACC
>QFEX01000156.1:239972-257073 GCA_003316505.1 Suillus alpinus
TGGGAGCGCGAACATCCATCGTCTCCTCAACTACTGGACTGCCTTGTGCTGGCGAGTCGCCCACATCAATGGCGGAAAGAACTGCGCCAATAGCATCAAGTCCGCCCCCGACTTGTTCTCGTTGCCGTCTATTGAATCGGCGTTTCTGCACTTTCGAGTAAGGCGATGTTTTACATTTCAGCTCTAAAACACAGGATAAGAAGGGGAGTGATGATCGCGAATGTAGAGCGTACTTTCAATGAAAGCCTCGTGTTTGAGCTGCTGTTTCTCTTTCTTCTTTATTGAGTGACGAGGCTCAGCCGCTGTAGACATTGCTTGCAATATTGCTTCCCCCTGATCGATGTCGAGATTAAGCCCATATGTAAGTTAAATTCTGTCGTAAGACGCACTGAAGCCTCTACCGCGGTACCTACTTCAACCGCTTCAACCGCATTTTCTTGCACTGCGAATTGTCGCCGGGCGAGCTTAGCGGAAGGTTCATGGGCTGCGATACGTTTTCTGTGCTCTTTAGGCTATAATAAATATCAGTGAGATGTGTAGCAATGAAGCTTATTGCCCAATGCTCACCATCTTGATAGATTTGAATCATCAAATATCCAGTATATGACGTAAGAATGATGATTATCCAAAAGCTTCTGATCCTAATAAGTGTAAACAGATACTAAGGTTTGAAATGAGCACCCGCGCCGTCAGTGGGTCGTAGTGAACAGAAACACTCGGACGCCTTCCTTCTGTCATACCCTCGTGGCCGCGCCAAACGTCCCATTCTTGCTCAGTTCTCACTATGAGGCCGAACGCGACACCTGAGCGCCGAAATCGCTTCATAGTTTAAATGCAGTGGTCTTCGTCTCACTTTTATCAACGCCTGGGCCCGGAGTAGATTACCCTCGAGAAAGTCCCTCTCCAACAAAAAATATTTAGTGCTTCAAACTTGAATCTAGTCTAAGTATTACAGTTGATAGAATGATGAATGAACATGATATCGTGCGAGAATGTGGCTTGAAGAGAAAATACAACTCTATCCCAACATGAACTTCATCCCTCAGTGTGGGATTCAAGGGGATCTTCGTGCTCAAGCCGGACCCGAGACTGCTGGGCGCGAGCATCATCAACAAAATCCCCAGAAAGGAGGTCACCGCCCTCTCTTGGCTTTGCGTTCTCGACGCCGACTGCAATGAAGGCTATAACAACCAGGAAGGCACCTGCCAGTACTTGCGTCGCCGCAGGCTTCCCAAGGAAGGAGTCCCCGATGACTGCGACCGGAATGGTGAGTCCGAGACCAATCGTCACCACTAGAGGTGTGGTCTTGAGCATCGCAATAACGTATAGGTAGTCGCTCGATAAAGTGATAAACATCTAAAACATGTAAACTGCCAAGGCTCAGACAGAGAAGATGGAAACTCACATTCAACAGAATAATAACGATGGCATTATGAGTACGAGGTATCTCAAAGCGTTCCATTCCAACCAGATGCAAGATGACACCCATGGGCCAGGATAAGACTATGTTGAATAATCCCACAAACCCAAAGAACAGTTGCATGTCAATTCTCGACTCTTCCCTAATTTGAACCTTGAGGAAGACGACGTAGAGAGCATAAAATATAGCCGACATCAACGCCAAGAAGTCTCCCAAAACTGGCAATGAGGTAGCAGCCTTGTAAAATATGGATGACCCCATTGCATCTGGCTGGTCATCGGGAGACCCGTCAGAAATAGCAACAAGGATTACACCACCAAAACTTGTTACAAGCCGATGAGCTGAATCATCCACGAGTAAGGAAAAGATAACCACATACGCGGTAAGCACAGCTCCAATCTTGACCAGTGTTAGGGTTTCCACGCGGAACATACGTCCAACGGCAAGAGTGAACATCCCTTCCAGGGAGGACATATTAGTACAGTTGATGAAAGACAGCAGCACAAACACACTCACCACTCATGCCAGACAGAATTGTTGAACTTGCAACGCTAGTATATGCCAGAGCAGCGTTCAAAGCCCAGTTCGCAATAAACCACAGGAAGCAGAATCCGAGTGCCATCTTTGCGGTCTCCTTCTCGGTTAGCGGCCTATCGACCTGGTCGACTGGAGGTATCGGCTCCACCTGGCGACAGTCAGAAGAGTTTTGTGCAAGGATGCTAGGTAGTCTAATTACTGCAGGCTCTGCGTCGATATCAAGCTCTTGCTCCAGCGGCTGATAAGCTATGGTTGGCCTGGAGTCAGTATATATCAGCAATTAGACTATGGAAGGCGGCTTAAAGTTACCTTGCAGACTTGGGCAAACCCCAGCGATCAGCCCATAATCTTCGTGTAACATATGGCAGCAAGTAAAACACAAATGACGCGGTGTTGGTATATGTTATTCTGTATCACGGTAAATGTGCAGCCAAACTACAAAGACAGGAATTGCACTAACAGGAATGGTTTCTGGTATCCGTCGTCATACATGTCCTGTAGGAAAATTATGGATACCACTGCGCGGAAGTGTTTCGGGTGTGCTTACTTGCGTCAAGAAACTGGAGGCAGTCCATAATAGGACAACCACGAAGAGGAGACCAAGACCGACAATGTAATTCTTCGTGTTCGTGTTCGTGTTCGTGTTCGTATTTGTGTTCCTAGAAACACCTTCTGAGGGCTCACCTCCTGAGTCGGACACGGTGGTCATCTGAACTAAGTTTGAAACAAGACTAGCACTAGATGAGCATACTCGATGAAGGAGGGTGCGTGCGCATGTGTTGCCGTGTGAATATTGAGACGAACCGAGAGGACGGGATTATTGCTACTAGTACCACTTACTCTCCAATCGACCAATCCAGTGCCTGGTCTTTGATGCTTACAGAACCAAGTAAATCCATTTTAATAGGTACACGTGAACGAGAAAAATATGTAGGGGATACACCGCGTAGGAACGCCTGTTGGTAGTCCATGATAATGAAGGAATATGTGAAGTCATCATAGCATAAGATGGAAATTAAAAATGATGGAACCCATGTGGTAGGATCCAGGATAGAAAGGCGAACAAGTCACGTAGTGCACTAAAACGGCATTGTAGGGCGAAAGCCAGCATACGACTTGACCTTCTCAAAAATCCTGAAGAGGCTGATGACAATATTGATGCAATACGTGACAAGGCCAACCCCAACCAGACAAATCAATGCAAGTTGATAGTCGCAGATCGTATCTCCCACTCCGCCCTCATTTCGTCCAAGGTTCGGAAGCGTTAACACTGGCCGATCGAGTTCATCGTACCAAGCGATGCTGCTTGCCGACGCGCAGGGGACAAGAGAAGTGAAGAAATTATCGAAGCAGAGCGAAAACGCCGCGGACCATGCACAGATGAAACAAACTTCGAGGAGGGTGTGTGCAAGTTTGGCAGATGTTCGCCATAATCCCATGGGGCGACCAAAGTATTCGAACTATAATAGTATGAGATGGTACTGAGAAATCAAGTTTGAGATACTCGCATATATCGCAAGCATAACATGGACCAGGGTCAGAGGTGCAAATATTATCACTAAGGTTCTGGCACACATATGTTTCATCAAGTTGTCACTTATCAAGCCGCGAAGTGACGTACGGAGAACTTCCTACAATTCCCATGACTCCATCATGCAACTCCGTGATACGTATCCTGATGGCCATCGCAAGGGCCGCGGTTGTGAATGTGATATTGATGAATCTAAAAAGCTAGATCGCAGATTTATACACACAGCATGGTAAATAGATAGCACGGCACTCACCAATGGCACATATATATTCGTAAGAATGAAGGCTCTAAAGCGCTGCTTCCTAGATCTGCCAGAGCTAGACCTGTCTCCTGACTCATTATCTCCCGTTACTCCCAGGTGAGAATAATCGCCTCGATAATTCGTAGGGAAATCGCGTGTTGGTTCCCATGGTGTGTCCCAGCCAGGTGTTTTATTACAAGGTAGAGTGCAAGGGGCGGCTGATGGGTGCGCTCCGGACTCGGCATGAAGATGCACAGCTCCCTTCTCCCTAAGAGAAACTGTCTGGGAGTGGGGCTCATTGCACGACTGGGGATTGGTATATGACGACAAGGGTGGTCGATTTTTGTAGGCAGCGCCTATTTTGCCAGCCGCTTGACCCGATGACTCTCCGTGGGGATCTCGAGGACGGGCGAACGTCCCCCAGGGTGACTGACGCTCGGACCAAGTCCCATTTAATCCTCCCAATGACGAACGAGAAGCGGCAAGGTCGGACGGTCTCTGATCATAAAGAAGTTGGTCACCATCATCTATGGGAGAAGGAGGTTCATCTTGGGCCCAAGCTATGGCAGATTAAGGAACAAAATAAGTGACACCGCTCGATTAGCATTCAGAAGCTCATACGGGGTGCAGTGACGACGGTTCTCGTCGTTGAAGGTACTACAAGTGCATGACTTCGAACTGATGCTGCAAGACTGCTGGTTGACGGAATTGATGGTGGTTTTCGAGTGCTGGCAGCTGATAGAGACATGCGAGACAGAATGAAAAGGAAAGAATGAAAAAAAGAATGGAGGACCAACTGCAGATTGAACGCTGGTCAGTGATCAAATGTACACTAGTGGAGTTCAGACCATCCACTCCACCACGGATTCTTATAAAAACAATACAAAGTCTGCTCAAATGCTGTGATGCGACGGTGAGTGCCGAGATGCCGGCCATGGCTACACCCAGCTCTTATGGGGTCATCCAATTATCGGTAAGGTTAACACATGGAGGACGGTTTGCCCTCAGTGTCAGTTGGCGGTGTCGGCTCGAGATTCATATCTCAAAATGACCTAGAGGAGGTAAAAGCACGCAGAGAAGATCAGTGGAAGGCAGCATATGCCAGGTGCGCAGCAGATACAGCCTTTCGAGTAAAATGACACATGAAACTGAACTATACTAGGCTCGGACAGGTGCCTCCTCCGCAGCCTGTGGAAGATTCCTTCGATGGTCGAAGTCTAGCAGAGGTGTGTGGCACTCTTTTGCCTCGAGTGACCACTTGACATCAAGCTGTGATAGAAATTAGCCGCGAACAGGGTGCGTTACCTCTGAAGTTGCTCTTCATTTTTTGAATTAATCAGGTGTGTTAGGCCGCAAAACAGGAAGAATGGGAGGAGAAGACGAAGTTAGGCAAGTTCGAAATGCTATTCTTCTATGGTGATCTTGACTTGTCCAATTGTAGCAAATCAATTTCGAGCACTGGAAGAGGACGAGATCATGTTTCTAGATTCTATCAGAGAAAAGCAGGCCGAAGAAGAACGCCTCCGGAAAGCACAGGACGGCGAGGAGCTTTCAGACTTCAGAAAGTATGCTGCCACTCATTATCTATCTATCGCTGACACTGAGAATCCGCAAAGAGCTGTTGCAGCTAGGGAAAATGACCTTAACAAGCCTTCGCAGCCGATAGCACAACCACGAAAACAGAGTGATGATACTCCGGAGAAGCCTAAAGCTGCTACCGTGCTGGCGTCCAAGAAGGATGTCAAGAAATCGTTGAAGGGTGTCGTAGTGAAGAAGAGACCAAAGTCTAACACTCAAACACCCAGCGAAATTAAGGCAAAGGCGAAGGAATCTGCGAAGGACATCGATGACGATGCACCACCAGTCGCAAAACGTCGCAAGATTTCTGGATCATGACATCCCTCACATTCCACATTCTGGCTTTCCTGTAGCTGTCCTTGTAGATTTGTTCACTGTAGTATCATCTAATCCAAGAACATGCTGTCCAGTCCTGACGTTCCATTGGTCCTCTAAATACAATGCCAGAAGCTCATGCAGTCTAGTACTTACATGCTCATCCGTCATCCCCGGGCCGGGCGTCATCCTCCCCGAGCCGTGGGTGTCGGTGTCCACCGCACACGGTTGAGATCCCTTTGCCCAGTCTGTCCCGTTCCCCAGCCAGACATTCGACCCATGGCCTCCGCTCTTCTCGCTGCTGCAGTACCCATCGTAGTTCTATCCAACAATCTTTTTCCTGCAGGTGTCAGATTGCCAGGTGCATCAGCTCTACGTGGGGTCCAACTCGGAGGACCCATAGAACCTGACTTTGAGGAACCTCCTCGGGTCGGCGTGCGTCCAAATATTGGGGTCGGCCCCCCAAGGAGGACTGCTTTCGCGCGAAGACTTTTTGAAGCATGGGCGGATAATCTGTGAGATAATGCCTCGCGGCTCGACGGCGCAGCAATATGGAAAGGTGTGCTAGGGGGTGGCACGGCTTCTGCTGGATCATCGGACTTGGACAATATTCGTGGAGTTGCATTGAGGGTCCCCCATGTCATGAGCTGATTAACGGCAGACGGGCCAAGTTCAGCAGCAGTAGGTGAAGGCAGGCTGGGTACAAGCGAAAATTCATTGATGGTAGGGGACCGCGGTCGATCTAGTGATGCTAGTTAGGAGAAAAACGGATTGGTGAACACAAAATAGAACTTACATGGCGTGCCAGTGATGGCGGCATCAATTCGACTGCGAGTGGGACTAGGTGGGGCAGATGTAGCTCGCGACTGAGAATCCCCTTCATCTTGTTCTGGTAGACGTGTATTCCCGTGGGTTATGATTCCGAGATCATCGCTTGCTTTAGCTTTCGATGTACGCGGGTGGTACGGAGACATATCGGCATCGGGGGAAAACATAAGAGAATTCCGGGCCTGAAATCCAGCACTTCAGCCTTGAAATGAGAATTTCATCCGATTCAAACACACCTTGAAGTTCCAGCCATCAACGCCGGCAGGACGAGTATCTTTCCTGGGCGCCATAACGTCCAGAGGCTCGTCTTCCTCAGATGTTTCACTGAGGATAGCAACCTCCTTTCCTTTGCCATTATCCTTCGCATCTTCACTTTCATCTTTCGATTCCTTCGACGACTCTCCACTTTGGGTGATGAGTCCTGCAACAGTAGGGGCCTCAATGACAAACTTCTCTCTCACACCTGGTGCTTGGGCAGGCTCAATCATCATCCTCTCCCTCGCCTCGATCATCCTATCCCGCTGCTCCTCGACTCTCTTCTGTGCCTCCCATGCCCAGCCCCACCTCTCCTTGCGCTTCCGGTTCTCCTCATCCATAATCTGTGTAAAGCTAGCGTTGTCTTCCGAGGTATACCGCGCCTGGAAGTTGTCTAGACTCATGTCGGTATCATACCGCGGGCGTTTCATCACTGGCTCCCCGTGTGGCGTGCGTAGCGGTGTCTCCGATGGACCAACACCATAGGGCGTGGCGGATGGCGTCTGCCACGGTCGTCCGCGGTAGGTGGCGGGAGTATTATTAACTTCCTGCAATCTGCGCACGGAAGCGCTGATCAAGTGGGGGTCTCTTGACGATACAGCGTCGAGATATTCGTTAGTCGCGTCGAGATGCACGAGAGAAGGGAAGAAGTCTCTCGCTATTATGCGAGACAAGGCTGCTGTGTACTCATCTTCTTCGAGCACTTGTTGACAATTTAGCGAGCGAGAAGGTTCAGATGGACCAGGCGTAGACATCTCACAGGGGGAGTAGTTTGGGTGTGCTCAGTTCCGAAAGTCAAGGCTTACAAGGATTGTCATTGGTTACGTAAATGATCATTAGGAATAAATTCACACAATTCCGCAGAGAAAAATAAAATCACAGATGGAAAAGAAAGAAAAATATGAGCACAGATCGGCTGCAGAAATAAACCAGTAATGTATCATGGTACCAGCGGAAGTGAGGGCAAAAGTGCGAAGTGTCGTTGGCAAATGGGTATTCGGTTTTTCGTTAATGTCATAGGAGGCATGGATCAGCAGGTACACCCTGCAGGATAGTTCGCGAAAACGAATGGGCATGGAGTATTGGTCCTCAAGACCTGGAATGCGTGTAGTGTAAATGATCGTCAGGGTGTGCCGCTCCAAAGTCAGCATAGCATGTCACAAACGGAATAGGAGGTAATCAGAAAAAAATTCAAGAGAATAACTGCATGCATAGCGGCTCAAGCGCCGCCACGTCCAAAACTGAGCACGGTGCTCCCGGACCTGCCCCGAGGTTTCTTGTCAGGGCCAGGTTCTAGCAAACCGCCATTGTCCTGACCAGGAGGCTCTAATCCGACGCTCTTCCGCCCACTGGTGATGCCCGCAGGTCGACCGATCCTGCTCTGCGACAATATTGAGGCACTGCTGGCAGAGGATGGGATTCTAGAGGATGCACGGACTGTCACGTTTGAGTGCGACAGAGGGAGCTGTGGTAACGACTTCAAGTTGTTCGGGACTTTCCCATTGTATGAGAACGGTCGTTCACGAGGACGAAACTCTGAATCAGAGGATGGGGTAGGTGACCCAGCATCACTGGAACCTATGGAGGAACGTTTTGGTTGACCATATGGACCAGCACCATATGGGCCACCTCCTGGCCCGGTGGACTTCTTGAAGCCAGTGACTCCTGGACGGGAGATTGGAATGGGGAGGAAAGTTGGAGTTGTGGGGCGAGATGAAGGAGTAGGGATGGAACTGAATGTTGCTGTAGTGCTGAGGCTTGCTCCGGAGAGGCGTGATTGAGGGCGACGACTATGGGCCATTGTGCTCTGGGCGAAGTAACTGGGCTTGGAGAAAGTAGGAGATGATGCCGACGAAGGAACTCCACGGCGAAAAGCACTGGGGGCTGAGGGACTGGATGGGCGTCTGTGTTCCGTCTCGGCGTCCTTATTCGGAGAGGGAGTTTCGTCCATAATGAGAACCCATCCCGAATTATCAGGGTTGGGAGTGGTCGCACCGCTCGCCAAAGCAATATCTACGCCAAGCCGCTGTGGACTCGGTTTGGCAAGTTTGCTGTCCGGAATCACGGAGCGTGTAAAGGTACTCTTAGGTGCCAAGGATATTGTGGATGTGGATGCCATTGTGGAGATTGTGGCTCCCTGCCGCCCAACATTGCTGCCCATCCGTAAGCGAGGAACACGTGTATGGATCTTCTGTTCTAGATTCTTGACACGAGCACGCATTTCGGAAACCATTTGAACACCTTTGCTTCTCGATGCCATCATAGGTATGGCAGTGATGTTGGTGGGTACGCTAGAACTGGCAGTAACAGCGTTAGGTCGTGGGGCAGGGACAGGCGTCCGAGGAAAGTTGCGTGAAGCAGCAAGGGTTGGAAGGGTGCTCGAACGCGTGATTGATGAAGGTGAGGAAGCATTAGGGTTATGTTTGCTCGGTTGAAAACCTGCGCGCTGGAGTAGGACGGACTGTCCAAACCCTGAGCTGGCAGCAGTAGAAGGGGGGCGAGAAGGGGTAGGAATAGAAGATTTCTCGTGGGAAGAAAGATCAGATAGTTCAAGGTCTGGCGGCGGGGGTGTGCTAAGCAGATTGTCATCTGATGAAGCCGTCGAAATAGGAGGGAATATTGACGAATCGGTGGTGGAAGTGGAAGTTTCAGTCACAATGCTCAGTGCCCTGGAGCGAGCAGCTGATAGCTGATCTTTGAGGATAGAAATTTCTACAGATGAATCTAGCAGAAAAGTGAGTACTTGATGCCCGTGCGGTTCAAGACAACGCACCTCGGAGCTCATCCTTGACACGTTGTAGTTCTTCCTCCATATTAGCCTTGTCAAGAAGTTCGTGCTCGAGCAATATCTTTTCCTCCAACGCCTTGGAATATCTCGACTCTATATCCGCCAGACTTGACGCGACTACACGTTCATTTCTCTCGAGGTCATCATTGCCTAACTCCAAGTCGCGCAACCTGACCTTCAATTTCTGAGACTCCTGCCTGAGCGTATCCAGCTCTCGTTGCAATGAAGTGGTGGTTGTATTGTGGGTGGTCTGTAGCGTTATAAATTTGGACTTGTAAAGGGTTAATTAGTGAAGTGGTGTTGGAAAACGCGTGGAGAAATACCTTCCATTCGTCTCGGTCTAATTCGGTTCTCGCAACCTTGACTTTGAGATCCTGCTGTGCCTTCTCTGTACGGTCTATTTCCTTGATTAACTCCTCCTCAAGGTCTTTACTGGAAGTGTGAAATTCATCAAGTTCTGCCCGAGTCTCTGCCAGCATATCGGCGACCTCATTGTACTTTGATTTCCAGTCTGTGGAGGAGTAACTGGTTGAAGAACATGGTTAGGAAACCAAATTGAGTGTGGCAAGAAGGGCATGAGTACTTGAACTGGTTGTCTTCTAAGGAGGCCATTATTGGGCCTCTGCGTAGCGCATCTGTAGGAGACAGAACAGCCGTCATGGGCCCTGTTGAGAAATAAAGTACAACCTAGAAACACAACCAGAAAATATCAAAGGAGAAAAAGAGAAATATAGGTGAAAACAGGAGAAATGCTTGTAACTTGGTCGTTGAATTCTAATACTTGGTTGACGTCCACAGCTATGCCACACATTGTTTACGTAATTCAATTGATGTCCACTGCAGATCTATTTTGTAATCCTCAGATCTGAGAGAGCACTACATAGTCTCAGGTTTCGCGCACTTGCGCTTTTCTATTCGTCCAGTCTTAGGACACCTCATCTCTTGCCATGACACAGGCTCCATCGATGCGCCTAGAATAATTGGTAGGAATTCGTACAAGAGGAAACAAACTCTTACCAGCTTCACTAGTAGCAAAGATAACACCGAGGTCATTGCGCGCAGTGGTGATGTAGTAACTGCGAGCATCACCAAGAGAAATCTGCAATGGTTGAGCAAACCATTTACCGCGTTCACTCGATTAGCTTACCACTATACCCTTGACGACATCTCCTCCACGAAAACAGTCGCCTATCTTCACCTTGTCTTTCTCGGTAGCCCTGACATCTTGAGTGCGTATAACACCATTGAATTCTTCACCGGCAGGAAGAGGGACACCATCAACAACTGAAATGGATACCATCGCCTGCAAAGGGGACAAACGAGTGACGGTTCCTAGTACGACTGAATTTGCTGCTGGTGGATGTGATCGTATGCGAGATATTGCCAGGGTCTGCACACATTGAAAAGCCGGGTATCGTCATTCTAAGTAAACACCAAGAGAATAAACCAACAGATCCTTCATACTGTGCGACACCGACGAGGCTCGCTCTAACTTGTCCATCTTTCAAGTATAAACCGCCTCCAAGGTTGGGCGCTGGACCACGAGGAAGAGAAACCGATTGACCTGGGAGTAAGATGTCGGACGTCATGGGAAATCAAGGGAGCCGAAAGTGATTATATCGTGGTACGACAGGGAAAAGTCGGGAGACCAAGAATTATTCGCGTCGCTCGGATTTGTCGCTATTTGGCGTGACTACTTCAAAAAATCTCAGCCCATTCTGACTTATACTTCCGTCCGCTCTTCAGGAATCGTGCATTTCCTCCAGCAACAATGGCCTCCTCTTCTCTCGCTCGCGTCCTTTCACGGCGTATGCTTCTTACTTGTTCTTGATGCTCACAACTAATACCATTCACAGAGATGCACATTTCTGCACGGAGACATGCACTGACAAAGTTCTCCATGCCTGCCATGAGTCCCACCATGACTGAGGGTGGTATCGCCTCCTGGAAAAAGGCAGAGGGTGAAACATTCACCGCTGGTGACGTGCTGCTTGAGATTGTACGTTAACTTAACCTTACTCTTGCTTCGTTCCTAATGCCTGTTCACAGGAAACGGACAAGGCCACCATTGATGTGGAGGCTCAGGAGGACGGTATTCTCGCCAAGATTATTGTACGTCAGCTTCAACCTACAAGCTTGCATCCTCTCATACAGCCTTGCGCACATTTAGGCTCAGGATGGTTCGAAAAATGTCCCTGTCGGCTCACCCATTGCCATCATGGCTGAAGAAGGCGACGACCTGTCGGGTGCAGCTCAAATGGCTTCCGAGCCTTCGTCCGCACCTCCTTCCCCACCGAAGGCGGAAAGCACACCTCAGCCTCCAAAAGCTGAGGAGGCCCCCAAGCCTGCTCCTTCTCAGGCCAAGCCTGAGCTTGCCAAGGGCGAACGGATATTCGCGTCCCCCATCGCGAAGAAGATCGCTTTGGAACGCGGCATCCCGTTGGCCCAAGTCAAGGGCACCGGTCCTGAGGGACGGATCATTCGAGATGACATTGAGAAGTACCAACCACCCGCAGTAGCAGTTTCAGCAGTCGCTGCCACATCTTCGGCACCTGATGCTTCCCTTCCGGAATACACAGACACCCCAGTTACAAATATGCGCCGCGTCATTGGCTCACGTCTCACACAGTCCAAGCAAGAGCTACCCCATTACTACCTCACCGTCCAGATTAACATGGACAAGGTGATGAAGCTGCGGGAGGTCTTCAACAAGACACTTGGCGATAAAGATAAAGCTGCTAAGCTGAGCGTCAATGACTTCATTCTGAAGGCTGTTGCATGTGCATTGAATGACGTGCCTGAGGCCAACTCAGCATGGCTAGGAGAGGTCATCCGACAGTATGTACTTCCGACAACAAATAAATCAGGTCTCACTCACCTTGCCTTTAGATATAAGAAAGCCGATATCTCGGTTGCTGTCGCTACTCCCACTGGCCTAATTACACCTATTGTGAAGGATGTCGGTTCAAAAGGATTGGCAACTATCTCTAGTGAAGCGAAAGCTCTCGCCAAAAAGGCTCGGGACGGCAAGCTGGCTCCTCAAGAATATCAGGTACGTGATATACTTTCATGCCGACTGTATGAAACTCATCGTCTCGATAGGGCGGCACGTTCACGGTGTCTAACCTTGGCATGTATGATATCGAACACTTCACTGCCATCATCAACCCTCCCCAATCGTGTATCCTTGCTGTTGGCACCACGAAACCAACAATCGTCCCAGCACCTGAGGAGGAGCGTGGTTTCAAGACGGTGAACATGATGAAAGTGACGCTGAGCTCGGACCACCGGACGGTGGATGGAGCTGTGGGTGCTCGGTGGATGACTGCGTTCAAAGGTTACCTTGAGAATCCTCTCACATTCATGCTCTAAAAGTACAGTGTTTTCGGGTCTTTTGAGGTCTATTAAGTCTGTTTCTAGACTAGATTACATTTATCACATGCACGCGTTATTTTTTTGCTTGCGTGATGAAAGCCTTTTGCGCGGAGCTTACGAAGTATTATGTACGCGCCCCTAAGGCCTGAGGCCTGATTTCTTGTTCGCGAGTCGCGACCTGCTAACTCCGTGCGTCGTTCTTTCTCCCCACAACTGCTCACCGGAAATTCTGAGATGGAGAACAAAGACAAAGCTGATAAGTACCTCATCCAAACACTGGAGCAACTGGTCGGGGCGAAAATGGAAGCTACCGCCCTGAGCGAGAGACTCGCCACATTAGAAGATGCAGTGAACGAACGCGACCGGTTGGATGCATTGAAGGAAGAACAAAATGATCAGGTACGTCACGGCGTAGACGCGATCTCGTTGACTTTCCCCCCGCCTAACCACACACAGCTTCGCGACAGAAACGCGAAACTTGAGATTGATAAAATGCACTTGCAGAACGCGGTATATCTAGTGCATTTTGATCTGATAGGCCATACTGATATGTTGCCAGAATGCGGCCCTGCAACTTGCAGTGAAAGATCGCGATACGTTACATGGATTATTAGAAGTCTCCAAGGCGGATGCTTCCACACAGCAGCAGAGGGTGATTCCGAAACTCACTCATCGACTTGATGCGGTCTAACATGTGCCACGTTTCAGGCTAACACACTGGGACAACAACTTCGTGAGTTGGACGAAGACAAAAAAGCTTTGACGCGTGAGCTTCAAGCTGCTGCACAAGTTGTGCGCGTGGATGTACGATTGGCTAACATCAGGCTTACCATGCCACACCACTAGTAACTAACATTCTCCATCCAGGTTGGCGTGAACACGAATCCTCTCCCATCTCCTCGTAACACGCCCAACGATGCCATTTTGCCAGTCGCACGAGGCCCCCCAACAGCTGGGCCATCTCGCGCCCACAACACAAAGGAAGAAGGAGATACGAGGGCAGATACCCCTACAGTACATTGTGCCTCTCAATTACCACCTACTCGGAAGAAAGCTATCGAAGGTGCACCTCAGATCATCCCTGACCTTCCCAATGGTGAAATTACAAGTTTCACTCGACCTTTTCTCACAATGCACCTCGGTGGAGGGTCACAATCTCTCATTGTAAAGTAAGCTCTCGACTTGTGTGTTTGGTGGCATCAGCTTATGCACTCTTCAGCATCGCAGTGCAAAAACCTCTGGCGATGAAATTCGGTATAACAAGCTACCTTTGCCCAAATTTGTGGGAAAACCCTTGGTGTCCAACAAGCCCTGGCGAGGTCGGGTACATGTTCGTTGGCTTAGGGGAGGAGATTCATAGGTTTGTTAACCCGGAGGTACACGAACTTTTTGTCGGGGTTGCAAGAACCAAATACAGACTTATGGGCCGGTATGAGGCCCATCGTGTTGAACCGTTGACCGTGGATGAATGGCTGACGCTCCCAGAGAAAGTAAGTATACATAACTTCAAAAATATCATCTTTTGATTTTGGCGCATTAGGTTCGATCCAAGTACTGCGAAACCACGCAACGAAAATCGAAAGACTCACGTTCCGTCGAGGGCATAAGCGCTGCTTATGAGGCCGGTGAACTACGCGCTCCCTGCGTCAAATTGACATGTCTTGATTTCAAGGAGAACCTCTACAAGCAACTGAAGGCGCAAAAAACGGGACAGCATAACGTGAGCTCCGCATCCCAGAGATCCTTCAAAACAGAATTTCCTGTCACGCGCTCGTCACAAAAACGCCGCCGCATTAATGAAGTCATCAACATTGACGATTTCTCCATGGACACTGACAGCGACCATTCCGAATACTTGGAAGCGTGACCTGGATTGCCTACTTACATAATTCGGCGATTGTTCATCGATCATCGACTACTAATACATACATACATACTTTAGTCCACATTGCACAAGGCCTAATAACGCTGTATCATAGCTTCCATTTTCCCTGCAGCCGTGCTTGTATAAACCATTGAAGCTCGAGAACCGTACAGACATCTTGAATAATGCCAGGCCGTCATCGCAAATTTCCGCTCAAGAATCCAAGTTGAGATTACAGTGTTCCATGATGAGCAACACTCACCGACCTCTTCAGGCAGGGCATATATCGCTCTGGGACTGGAGGGGTCAGCTAACAAACTTGGTGCAGGAGTCATCAAACATGATGTCGATGGATCGACGGAAGTGCTCTCGAACGTTAGGCACACTTACATCACACCTCCTGGGGAGGGATTTCTTCCCCGAGATACTGCCCAGCACCATCGAGAATGGGCTTTAACGGTGATCAAAGATGCGGTTGCAAAAGCAAACATCACGATACACGACTTGGACTGTATATGTTATACCAAAGGTTAGCCCATCCCTCGTGAAGTCTCGTGGTTAAATGTCCCTCTAGGTCCCGGCATGGGTGCGCCTTTGCAGTCTGTTGCTCTAGTTGCTCGCACTCTTTCGTTGTTATACGAGAAGCCCCTTGTCGGTGTCAATCATTGTGTCGGACGTAGGTATATCCAATCAAGGTGTACAGCCTCCACTGATTGTCGAAACAGACATCGAAATGGGACGGCAAGTCACTGGAGCTCAGAATCCAGTGGTACTATACGTATCTGGGGGCAACACCCAGGTCATCGCATATTCACGCCAATGCTACCGGATCTTTGGAGAAACTCTCGATATAGCTGTTGGAAACTGCCTTGACAGGTTTGCCAGAGTCATAAACCTAAGCAACGACCCAAGTCCAGGATATAACATTGAACAAGAAGCCAAGAAGTGATTAGTTTGATTTCAGTTCGTGGTATTTTAACTGACTTGACGTGCTCCCAGGGGAAAGCGACTCGTCCCGTTACCTTACACAACCAAGGGAATGGATGTTAGCTTGTCTGGCATACTGACTTCGATCGAAGCCTACATATCTGACCGTCGGTACCGACCTCAGGACGAACCTTCAGAAGAGTCTGAAGATATTATCAGGCCTGCGGATCTATGTTTCTCCCTTCAAGAGACGGTGTTCTCCATGCTTGTTGAAATCACGGAACGAGCGATGGCTCATATCGGGAGCAAGGAGGTCCTGATCGTTGGAGGAGTTGGTTGTAAGATACTTGTTGTGCCCCTCATGACCAACCTGATTCATCCACCCAAAGGTAATGAACGACTGCAAGAAATGATGGGCATCATGGCGCAAGAGCGAGGTGGACTGGTGTTTGCGACCGATGAGCGGTTAGTTTTTTGAAGCACTCATGATGTGGTTTTCTTATTCACGAACTCGCAGTTTCTGCATTGATAATGGCATCATGATCGCTCAGGCTGGTCTACTGAGCTACCGCATGGGATTTCAGACGCCTCTTGCACAGAGCACCTGTACGCAAAGGTCGGTATCCCAATTCTAAGGATTGGTCTTGCAGAAAATAATTGTTTATTTCTGAGATTCCGGACCGACGAAGTGCATGTCGCATGGCGACCTTAATTCCTTTGGTGACCCCCATCTATTCTACAATTAAAATCTCGTCGGCATTATCAAACATTACTGTGCAACATTCGCCAACACCAACTTCCAGTCTTCATGTTCTCCTTTCATCTCTTGGCCGAGTTGCGCGAGCCTCTGCCACCACCACCTGTGACTCTTTGCGTACTCTCCTGTATCATCTTCAGATACCTTGGCGTGCCAAGGCTTGTCAGCCAGAATGTAGTGAAGGCATCTGATCTCCTCGTCTCTCCACAGCGGTTTGTGAATCAACATCAATGTCTTGAGCGCATTATAACACCATGGAAGAGGTTTCCACGTTCCTCTAAATAAATCTGACAGGAGGTCTTGGTCGGGGAATGACCAAGTAGACACGAGAGGTGAGGTGTAAAGGTGGTTGTAAACGGTTTCTCCAAGAGCGAGAGAAGGATTGAGAACTACGAGGCCGGAGTTCAGCTGAGTGTGAGGACGAGGGCTTGCTTCTGTAGCGACCACTGGAGTAGTCAAGCCAGATGGGTGGACCAACGGAGTATATGCGCAGTTCTCGGGGACCCTGGACGACTGAATGTGAGGTAATTATGATGGCAAATACTCAAACGTCATACCAATCAGCAGGATAGTGGGGTAGCTTGCGTGGGTTACAAGCACACACATGCGCGGCAGCTATCCAGTTGTTTGGGAGATCAAGGTCAAATAACTCGTCCATATTACGCATTACGATCATATCAGCATC
>QFEX01000156.1:257254-273586 GCA_003316505.1 Suillus alpinus
AAAGTGAATGATTTCCCTCTGGAGGGCGCAGCGATTCGATAGACCTCATGGAAATGCCCCTTCGCTCGAGAACACTCCGAGCATCCTGGGGCAGCGTAGGGGTGACCATCACAACAAGAGGGAACGCAGAATTCACAGATTTAAGGGTATGATCGAGCACCAGAACACCAGGTAAATAACTAGTTCTTGTGAGTAGTGTCACATAAGCCACCCTTCGAGCCATCCTAGCTGATGCGCGATTGTAAGGGGGGAAGGGAAGGGAGCGATGATGCTAAGATTAAATAGCAGTGAATCGATTGATAATCTCTCAAAAGTACTACCGAAAAATCGGACTGTCGGATATCGATCCAAGGCGGAGGTTGCGGTCCTACTTAATTACAATAATTTGATAGCGCAATCTATATCGATCTGCACTAGGCGAAGATTGTTTTCGCGCATATATCCAACTACCTTGTCGCTAAAACATGGATTGTGGTGTGATCGGGTGCGGGACCTCACAAGGGACCGGGGAGGATTCGGTATAACTCATGCAGAGGGATTCGTGTACATGCGCAATGATAGAGAACTAAGAACACATGGCAAGAACAGTATGGGGATTTAGCGCAAACGGCTGTCATAAGGCGCTCAGTACAGTCCACGGCGCATAAAAATTGAAACCTACCGAGCTTCACGCTCACTCTCCAGAAGTGCAAGGATATCCTCCTCCCGCACAGGGCCCTTAACGTTGCGGATGATTGTCCGCGTAGTATCATCCATAAACTCAACACGGACTTGCGTGACTCCACCACGGGAGCCAGTGCGTCCGAGAACCTGATGCCAGAAGTTGGAATGAGTATGTTCGCGAGGGGTCAGCACACATATTGACCTTGATAACCTTAGCGAGTTTGACGGGAGCTTTTGATGAGTCCTGATGAAAGTCAGTTAAACGAATGGCTTGAGACTATGTGGCTTGCTTACCATGTTTATTGGGGCTGTCAACAGCGATGGGCGAACTTTTGGCGTGGATGATGGATGTTTAGAGTTTGAGATAGACAAGGTTTCAATCAAACTCCGACGGCGTTCTCCGGGCTTCCCACTTGCCCCTAAGTAGCGTACACTTCCTATTCGTCCAGACTAAGTGGAATTCATGGATGCAGACTTCTCGTAGTTACATCTGCAAGTCACATAAAAAAGCACGTTGGACTAGGAATTCCAAGTAAGGGGTCGGGGGTAGGACCATTTTGAGCTCAGTCAACAAGCAGTTCCTGTCACTTATAGCTTGTACATAGTCCCAACATGCAGGATAATCCTAATTAGCCGCTGGCAAGGTTTATTGACCACAGTAACCACAACATTCAGGAATGACAGTAGAGGGGATTCTCTAGTAACTGGCCCAAATATAAGGTTTGACAGTCGATATCTTTCTATAGATTCGCTCGTAGATTAATAGAAGTGTAAAACAGTAAGACGGCATGTGCAATACGATCATGTTCTCTCAGAGGGTATGACTTGTAGATGCTTCTTGTGTAACAAGATTCTTCACCCTGTTCTCTGTGGCCTTCCCTTTTAAGATGTTCTCTATAAAATACTCGCCAGCCTAACAACCTTGTGTGAGAAGGGTCGTCCGAAATAAAAGATACTGAAAGGCTGACCTTGTAGCTACTGCGGACAAGAGGACCGCTGGCCACATAGAGGAAACCCATGTCGTCAGCTATTTGTTTCCATCGGTCGAACTCGGAAGGTTCCACATATCGGTCAACCTTCATGTGTCGCTTCGTTGGTCTCATATATTGCCCAAAGGTCACAACATCGACATTAATTTTGCGAAGTTCTGAACGATGATTCAGCAATTATATTCTTGACACAAATGGGCTTCAGCTTACCTCGCAAAGCATCCATTACCTGCTCTTCTGTCTCACCGACACCAAGCATGATACTTGTCTTGGTTATGCGGACACCTTCCTTCTTCGCGTGTTCAAGCACCTTCAGACTCTGTCGGAAAGTTGCGCGGCGGTCGCGCACAAAGGGAGTCAACTCCTCCACCGTCTCAACATTGTGTGCGTAAACGTCTAGGCCGGACTTGGCCACAAGAGAAACATTTTCCACGTTGCCAGCAAAATCTCCTGTTAATGCTTCCACAAGAATCTGAGGCGCCCTGTGTGGAATACCCAGTTCGTCAGCGGCACAAACGAAGTCGGCAAGTAGCACACTTTTGCTTAATCTTCATAATAGTCTCTGCGAAGTGATGTGCACCACCATCTACAAGGTCTGCAAAAGGAATTATCGACCTGTGATCGAGTTATGCTCATAGTCGACGCACCGTCTCTGTCAACACTAGTGAGCACTATGTATCCGAGCCCCCATCGACTAATGGCCTCTGCTGTGTTCTCAGGTTCGTGAGGATCCAATGGAGGTGGGGTACGGGAAGTCTTGACGGAGCAGAATCTACAGCCACGAGTGCAGGTGTCTCCCATCAACTGAAGGGGGCGAAATTAGTCAATGAACAGTAATTCCGACGTTATATAGCATGCCATGATCGTAGCTGTTGCTGCTCTTTTTCCCTCCTCAGCAGTTGCACCCTCCTTTCCACCCCAGCAATCACCAATATTAGGGCATCGTGCCTCCTCACATACAGTATGAAGATTGAGTCCCCTTAAATCCTTCTTGATCTTGTTGAAAGATGCGCCCGAGGGTATCTTTGTCTTTAGAAAGCTGGGCAGCCGAGGTCTGAAGCGGATGCATGAACGTTATTCCCAGAGAAATAAGACAATTTATGCGCACCCCTTTGTGTTTCCGAGTACTACATGTTCTATGGGTTCTCCTGAGATGAAGTCGTCTAATGATGGTCCGGAGACCAGCGTTTCACGGAAGCTGGACTTCGAGGTCGACGGTGTTGCCAGGTGCCGAACTTGACATGAAAGTCGACAATTGGAACGGGCACGGAGAAGTGAGTTTACGAAGAGCGAGTGGGCCGACATCGTGATGGAGGACAGTTGGTCGGGAGAATGTCCACGAGTGTAAGCAAGTACTGAGGACGGCGGCCCCGTCGACAAAAAAGGCAAGTCAGCGCACACTTGGCCGTTCGGACATTCGGAATCAAATCATTGTAACTTCAAAAGTTGCCTGACATTGGATTTTGATGAACGCGCTTTCCCGAAGGGAGGAGGACACACTCCTCAAAACTACTAAAACGCGTGCTTTGGCGGAATGTGATCCGATAGTCAAGGGTGCGGCTGTGTATTCTGGCATGATTAAGAGTACTAATATCTGACTTGTGTTGCTTAGAATTTGCCGACTGCGCAACCGGACGCACACTGTCTGTTGCATGGGCTTGTAGGGGCAAGTACAAGGCTTTGCAGGAGTGTATGCTACAATAGTGAGTCCCTCCACCGCACTCTGTCCAGCACATTGAGTGAATGTGTTTTAGCACAAGCCAAGCAGCAATGGATGATGTCCGAAAAGAATATCTTCGATTAAGAGATCAAGAGAAAGCGTCTCAACCACTTCTATGATGGGATAGCTTGATTTTATCCTTGACACACAAGGTGTGCCGTCAAGGTGAATTACACATAGTGATCATGCTACCCAGAGCCATATCTGAATCAAGTGCATGGTACGCTCGAATGCGTGGTACAACTCAGAGCTCAGAGGCAGATGCCATAGATTAGACAAAAGTACGCAGGCCCTGGAGCAATAAACATCAAATACAGGCAGAAGTATAGACCGAAATTTATTATAGGGAATCTCAGTTTTTCTTTCCATTGTTGATGGCAATCCATTGAGCACGGAGACCCATGAGAGAGGAAATGAAACTGAACATAATGATCCGTCAGCCAAGCACAGTAAAAAAACCACTGCCAAACTGACCCAGCAAAGCCAACAATGCCGTCGTTGATATTGACAAGACCCAAATTGGAAGCGGGTATCCAGATATCGAAAAGGTCGATGATAAACTGGTAGCGGGTGTCCGCGCGCAAGCTATGGGGACGTTGGAGAGTCATTTATGATATAGTACTGATGATTTCAACGTACTTTTCAAGCGCAAGTTGCCTGACTTCTCTTTGAGCTTCATCGCTGAGGTCCTTTTCTCCCCAGGTCTCGGAGTTACGCAGTTTCTTTGCGTCGTGAGCGAGTCGTCCAGCCTGGAAAATTGAAATTGAAATTCATTATTCCAGCTGAGCGATAGGTCCCACCTTCAGCAGTCCATGTGTGATGCTAAATAAGATTCCAGCCAACCAGAATCTGTTGGATGTCTTGGTGACCTTCTCAGCAGTGTTGGGCTTCAGGGCAATAAACTTGGCAGCGTTCGCCTGTCAAACCATTTGAGAGTTGTAGAACCGTCTAGTGATCACTTGTGACTTACCCACACAACTCCGTCATATGTAAGGTACCCGAAGTAGGCAAGCTGCCGACCGATGCCAGTCAATTGTTCGCCAACTTCACTCGTATATTGAGCTGCACGCAATGCGGCTTGGAGGTGCTCAACGGGTTTCCCAAGTCGCATGACTGCACAAATGTCAGGTGTGATCATGCGGCCACGGACAAGCCTTACGTTTACGGCCAAGTCCTAGGTGGCTCTTGAGAGCTGTCCATCGAGCAGCTTCGACCTTGTTGCCTCGAGAGAGGAGGTACCAGGCGAGGAACCTAGAGAAATACTGGACCGTGCGGTAGAGCTAGCGGATAAAGCGCGCCAATAAGTATTCCGTTCCTCAACCGGATGGAATCATACCTTATCCCGACCGACATTGAATGATCCAAATTTCAAGGACTGAGAAACATAAGGGTGGAGAATGACCTGGGATGCAATTGTAGCCATGTCTGAGAAGTACAAATGACAGACTCGTGCAAGAAGAGGGAGATTGAATTGGTGTGGTGAATGCTACTCGAAGACTTTAGGTGAGAGAACCCTGGCGTAATTACCTTGCGATTATCACGTGGATTTGCTACTTTCGAAGTACCCGATCACCGACGTCGAGGTACAACCTCATGCATATGATTTCAGACTTCACAAGAGCAAGACAAGACAACCGGGGAACCATGGCATCTCCCTTTCGGAACGTTGAAGGTGTGGACAAAGTCGTTTATTGAGCGGCTAGATCTCGTTTGACAGTGCCAGGCGCGGCGATCGGTTTTGTAGGGTCGTGGTAAAGCAAAGAAATATGGACCGATAATCACGCTGGAACGATGAAAGCGGCATCACGATGTCTAGCCGTGGACTTTGAACCTTGAATCTTGAAGGCTCCTTCCCAAGGTATGGCCCCCGTTGAAGTTCGGTGCACACTGCACTTAACGTACGGTGGGTTCATGACCGGGTGATTTCGGACGGCAAAAGCCGCGCGTAGCATTTGCGTTGATGAAGTCGTGGGTGGACATAACCTCCTGCCCTCCACTCGCTGTGCTCAGTTTCGTTGCTGAAAGAGACTGCCTTGTCATGGCCATGGGTATTCGGCCTCCCCGCCGAGTGAGTTCTGCGCTTTATTCCTCACGTGACATTGCACTCATTCTGTCATACATACTTATAGCTCCTCCATGTGATTCCTCGTCAACGACTGTTCTCATCATCCGTCATGGTAAGTTGGGTTATTTAGCTGAGGCAGAAGGAAATGATGATCGCGTCAGTCAAACCAGGCATTCCGCAGTGAGCGTGACACGTTCGGTGAGCTCCAGGTCCCTGCCGATCGCTATTGGGGCGCGCAGACACAACGGTATGTATCAGGTCTGAGATGCGTGTACTACTGAGCATTTTACACAGGTCACTACAAAACTTCGACATTGGTGGCCCCTCGCAACGACTACCGCCTCCTCTGATCAAAGCCTTCGGCGTGCTGAAGAAGGCTGCATCCATCGTCAATGTCAGCTATGGCATGGACCCGAAGGTTGGCGAAGCCATTCAGAAAGCTGCTGATGATGTGAGAAATCGTGTCCTAGGCATCAGATGTGTGCTTTCAGCTGATTTTTACTCCAGGTCATTTCTGGGAAGCTCATCGACCACTTCCCCTTAGTTGTCTTCCAAACTGGAAGTGGAACTCAAAGCAACATGAACGTAAACGAGGTGAGCATAATAAATGCTTGATTAATCAGTGGTCTTACTCAATATGGTTAACAGGTGATATCGAATCGTGCCATTGAACTCCTTGGTGGTGAACTTGGGTCAAAGAAACCAGTCCATCCGAATGACCATGTTAACATGAGCCAGAGTAGTAATGACACGTAAGTTGCTGCGTGGAATTTGCTTGATTGTATGGATTTACCAGTAGCTGTAGCTTCCCAACAGCTATGCACGTCGCCGCTGTGACTGAAATCAATCATTCACTGCTTCCGGCACTGACGGAACTCAGGGATGCGCTCAATGACAAGGCTGAGCGTTTCAGTGGCATTATCAAAATTGGACGCACGCACTTGCAGGTATGAAGAGGTCGACCTTCGATGTGGATGTTGTCTGACCGCTATTAGGATGCCACACCTCTGACGCTTGGCCAAGAATTCAGCGGATATGTCCAGCAAATCCATAATGGCATTGCTCGTGTCCAAAATGTCATCCCTCGCTTGAGCCTTCTTGCTCAGGGCGGAACTGCTGTTGGCACAGTGAGCTCGTTAACATCTGGTGACGGGGTAGAGATGCTCACGTGCCGTGCAGGGTCTGAACACCAAGAAGGGCTTTGACGTTAAAATCGCAGCCGAGATCTCGACCATTACAGGCTTGAAGTTCCAGACCGCGCCCAACAAGGTAAGGCACCCCACAGCGATTGTTTCGTCTGACTGCTGACGAAGATCCGCAGTTCGAAGCTCTAGCCAGCCACGATGCCCTGGTTGAGGCTCACGGTGCTCTGAATGTCATCGCGTGTTCCCTGATGAAGATCGCCAATGACATTCGGTTCCTTGGTTCTGGCCCTCGGTGTGGCTTCGGTGAACTTAGCCTCCCCGAGAACGAGCCTGGCAGCAGTATCATGCCTGGAAAAGTCAATCCCACACAGTGCGAGGCTGTGACAATGGTCGCCGCTCAAGTTATGGGTAACCAGACTGCTGTTAGCGTTGCTGGAGCCAGCGGACAGTTTGAGGTATTCTAATTTCATATACGGCACGTTTGTTATTCATTGAATCTATTATTCTCCCGAATTAGCTCAACGTCTTCAAACCGGTCATAATCATGAACGTGCTACAGAGCATCCGTCTTCTTTCTGATGGTGAGCTTGCATAACTCCAATGACTCGTGGCGACCCGCTTATCATGTCTGATCAGCCTCACGCTCGTTCACAAAGCATTGCGTGGTTGGTATTGAGGCCAATGAGAAGCGTATCAACCACCTCTTGAACGAGAGTTTGATGCTGGCAACAATTTTGAACAGCCACCTTGGCTATGATAGTGCGTGCTAAATATAATTTCGCACAATTCCGGGTCAAAGTTGATCGCACTTTGCAGACGTGGCCAAGTGCGCAAAGAAAGCGCACAAGGAAGGTACGACGCTGAAGGAGGCAACTGTTGCACTCGGATTCCTGACACCCGAAGAGTTTGACGAGAAAGTGCGCCCGGAGCTGATGTTATACCCAGATGACATATAGTCGCATTCCATGACCACCCCGATCTATATACCTGCGATGGTGCTATTAGGCAGTAGATCTGATTCATATACAAAAGTAAACCACCTCCGCCTCCGAGTTCGAGTCTACCGAACCACAGTAGTGCAGTTGGTAACAAACTCATGTCAGAAACTAGGTCAATCGATGTTCGATACTGCGGGTGGTTTGGTGGTGTGAAGATCTGATAGATATGTAGGGGGTGTTATAGAGAGAAGCTCGTCCGCCAAGAACAGCAAGGAAGGAACAGCGAATACGAAAAAGGCAAGAATGCTAAATCCAACCGCAAACGAAATATACCACGTCAAATCAGTACAACTTCCCGTCACAGCACTCCCTTGTCTCTCCTCGTAATCTGCACAGCAACCGTCTTCCTCGTCATCCACAGCGAGCTCACACTTTTCTACCCGAAAATTCATCGTTTGTGTTCGTCACCGTCACCGTCGACCACAACACCACTTTATTAACTTCTTCAGAAATATTCAGGCTATTAGGTTGACTTGACACAGCGTCCTTCTCTTTACATCTCCTGGTCCCACGAGGCGACCTGTCTTTACAAAACTTAAGCCGGCTACTGCCTCATCATTTCTTCCTCTCTTTGCATCTTACTTGTCACCACTTTGGTTCTCTATGTCACTTAGCCGAATTCTCAACGACGATCCACCCCCGGCGAGAAATTCTGCCTCCTCACGTGGTGGTGGCATCGATCCTTCATTAGCAGACGTGTCGCCTCTCTCTCGAACCACCGTCATGTCTCCTCATCCCCAAACTCTTCGTCGGAGTCTAACTCCTCTCGGAGAGCAGCCACCGCTTCCTCGTGGATACTCTTACCAGACGCCCTCTTATCAGGGTGCCGGGGGTTGGGATCCATACTCGGGTGACTATGTTCAGGGAGAGATCTTTCCTCTCGGCCCAGGAGGTAACTATTATTCTCAGCGTGAACGGGAAGGACAGCACCACCCCCCACCTCCAGAACCGCGTGCATCCTCCGTGGGCGCTTACTACAAGGAAGGCGAAAACGAACCCACCCCGCGAAAACGGAGAAAGGCTGTACATCCAGACGATGATCCCGATTACCAACCTCCGACCGTAAAGCGCGTAAGTCTCATCATATATTCATAGCCCTCAAATCGGTTTTACTCACCTTCCTATTTCTTATCCACTAGCCACCTCGTCGAAACCCCCCTCGTGCAAAGGCAAATCGGCCTGAGTCGCCTCTTGTGGAGGGAGCAGATCCTGCACCAGCCGCACGGGAGTACCATCAAACTGAAGAAGAACGACGTCTGACATCTTCTGACCTCTCGGACTGTGAAGAAGTATGGATTGGTGACCTCAGCGACTATATTATAGAGACACATTTGCGCCAGCGTAAAGTAGAATCGTGGTTTGATGCCAGTATTTTGGTTAGTTTCACGTTTGTGACCCTCCCGTCGCATGATTCATATTTCATCATAGGAACGCAACTCCAGCACGGCGTTGACACTGTCACGCCACTATGTGTCCCGCATTGCACGGATGCCCCTTCCGCCTCCAACGCCCCCGCCGATCCCGCCTTCTGTTGAGGAGGAGCTTCTGTCCACCATTCACGCTTCTCCACCACCCGATGCGTATGATTATGGAGCTTCAGATAACTATGAACCTGGTTCGGCCAGATTTGGTGCAGAAGATGCGGCTCGGATGGTTGAGGAGTCCTACCTAGGTCGCAATCAGAAGCGAAAGGATTCACTCAAGCGTTCTGCAGATGGTGCAGTTTCAGACGAGAGCAGTGATCTTGAGATTCCTGTTTCATCCAGAAACAAACCTGCAGCGAAGAAACGAAAGGTCGACAAGGACTCTGCTTCAATTGCTGATGAGTTCGAACGGTCTATCGGCGGGGTCAGCCCTTCCAAATTTGCTTCATCAAAGGCGAAAGGGAAGGGCAAACAGAGCCAATTGCGGGAAGCGAGCATGGACAGTGTTGTACCGAATGCAACACCTAAAAATCGCAAGAGGGGTAGTGGGAAGAAGCTTTTGCCACCTGATACTCTGGAGGGCCTTGGCATTGGCTCAGCTGCAGCATCGGTCGCTGGAGACGTTACGCCTTCGGCATCCAGGCCTGTATCACCTGCACTCACTGCAACTTCTGTCGTGTATGAATTAGACGAAATCGTTCCTCCTCTCAAGCGCGCTAAAAAGGTTGATGAAAATGCTATGGCCAAACGCCTCAAGAATTTGGAGGAGGCTCAGAAGAAAGTTTGGACAAACATTGCTCGGAGAGACGTTGCTAAGGTATGGACAGATCTTTCATTACGCGGTGTTTGCATTCTCATCTCGTTGCACAGGTGTATAAGTATGCCGCGACGGGTTACCAGGCCCGTCAAGGTCAGCTCAAGCGCTTGGCC
Source organism: Suillus alpinus (assembly GCA_003316505.1). Lineage (NCBI taxonomy): Eukaryota > Fungi > Basidiomycota > Agaricomycetes > Boletales > Suillaceae > Suillus > Suillus alpinus. The sequence goes on from QFEX01000156.1 coordinate 267,189, forward strand.
ACGCTATCATCCATTCAAGCACGTCGTCCTTTCACGAGGACTGCCAAAGCTCAAAAAGATGTTCAAGCAAAGGGCAAACGCTTGATGCGTGAGATGCTAGTTTTCTGGAAGAAGAATGAGCGGGAAGAGAGAGAAGTCCGAAAACGCGAGCAGAAGGAGGCTATTGATAGGGCGAAGGTCGAGGAAGAGAAACGGGAGGCAGCGCGTCAAGCACGCAAACTTGAGTTCTTGATTAGCCAAACTGAGTTGTACAGTCATTTCGTCGGTAACAAGCTCAAGAGTGAGTCCTGTTTTTGAGTGATTTGGTAGCTGTTCGCTGACACTCAGATCCCAGCGTCTGAAGTGCAAGGAGATACTCCTGAAATCTCGGCGCCAGTGGGTGCTACTCTTGAAGATGTTGACCCATCAGTACTTCGAGAGATTGACTTTGATGACGGTTAGTTGCCTATACTTGTATTTTGACAATTCGGAGGCTTAACTTGATGATTAGAGGACCAAACCAACCTTCATCGACATGCGCGGCATAACGCTCAGGAAGCGATCGCTCTCGCCAGACAAAGGGCTCAGCAGTTTGACACTCAGGCTGCACTCGATAGGAAAACGAACGAGGCTTTGAAACTTGCCAAAGCTCAGGCTCACATCAGGGACGATGACGAGTCGGGGTTCTCAGGCGCTTCGAATACGCCCTTGGTTGACTGTAAGTTCTTCCTGGATACTCAGGCTAAAGAGGTTAACAACGGTCTACACACAGTGGACTCTGACGAGCTCAACTTCCAGAATCCGACGTCACTCACTGGAGAACTTAAGATCAAGCAACCGAAAATGCTCATGGCGCAGCTGAAGGAGTACCAGCTCAAAGGTCTGAATTGGCTTGCTACTTTGTACGAACAGGGTATCAATGGCATTCTCGCTGACGAGATGGGTCTTGGAAAGGTGAGATTGATTAGAATACCACACAACTCACCTTACGCTCCATGGACCTTAGACCGTGCAATCAATATCTCTCCTTGCCTACCTTGCTGAGGTACACGACATATGGGGACCATTTTTGGTTGTCGCACCAGCCTCCACATTGCACAACTGGCAACAGGAGATTACTCGCTTTGTGCCTGGTCTGAAAGCCCTGCCTTATTGGGGGAATGTCAAAGACCGAACCACCTTACGCAAGTTCTGGAGCAAAAAAGAGATCAGCTATGACAAGGACGCACCGTTTCATGTCCTGATTACAAGCTACCAGTTGGTCAGTTGCAGTTGCATAATGTTTCCAGCTATGCTAATGTCTGTATAAGGTTACTCAAGACCAGCAGTACTTCCAGCGCGTGAAATGGCAATATATGATTCTTGACGAAGCTCAGAACATCAAGAATGCCTCTAGTGTACGGTGGAAAACATTGCTCGGATTCCAATGTCGCAATCGTTTGCTTTTGACTGGTACACCAATCCAAAACTCCATGCAAGGCGAGTAAGATAGGGCAGTAGCGCCAGCAGTTGCTAACTTCCACATAGAGCTCTGGGCATTGCTCCACTTCATTATGCCCAGTCTTTTTGACTCACACGACGAGTTCAACGAGTGGTTCTCCAAGGATATCGAGAACGCTGCGGAGAATAAGGGCAGCAAGCTCAATGAACGTCAACTACGGAGGTTGCACATGATTTTGAAGCCTTTCATGTTACGGCGAGTCAAGCGACATGTGCAAAACGAGTTGAGCGAGAAGGTTTTTATTCAATTCACTAACGGAGAAACAATCATTCACATGTTATCTCAAACAGATCGAGGTCGATCATTACGTTGATCTGTCATCCCGCCAACGTACTCTCTACCGTGCACTTCTGGCGAATGTATCTGTGGTAGATCTATTAGAGAAGGCCGCCAACATAGGGGATGCTGATTCTGCACGATCGTTAATGAACCTCGTGATGCAGTTCCGGAAGGTGACTAAGATTTGGTCTTATCATTTCTAAATATTGACTTGCTCCATTGCAGGTTTGTAACCACCCCGAGCTCTTTGAACGTGCAGATGTGGTAGCTCCCTTCTCCTTCTCTCGCTTTGGTCAATCTGGTCCTCTGAATCGCGAAGGCGATTTCATTGCCCTTCCTTACTCAACTCATAACCCCATCGAGTACCAAATTCCGGCGTTATTCCACCAAGATGGTGGGCTTATAGATGTCCCATGTGAAAAGCCTGGATTGCGTGTGCGATCGGACTGCACGAATGCCCTTTTCAATATTTGGTCAACAGAGTGGATATACCGTTCGACGCTCGATGATGTTGAAGGTGTGTGAGATGATGCTCGAATGGCCGTCACTTGGATGTAACGTGTTATAGGTTCACCTGCGTTCGCATTTCTTCGACTCTTGAACACCACTCCGAGTGACGTCCATGGCCTTAAGGTATCTTCCTTCATGCGCAATTGGCTTCGGGCACTTGAGGAAGAGAATAGGATTGTTGAGGACAGAGGGATTTCATCGTAAGCTGCCCATGACTATTTTCCAACGTCCGACTGACCATTTCATAGGGAAGCGGAATTTGCAGCTCATGCAGGCGCACATCCGTTCAGCATAAGCTCCCGTCTCTCTTTGAGCCTGGATACCGCGGAAGGCCTGCCACATGTTCTCGATATATCTTCGACAGCTTGGCAGGCGTCGAATCTAGGTCGACCAGCCTTGAAGTGGTTTGTGCCGCCGGCTGTAGCACCTCCAATTTCTCTTCACTGCACGGATCGGACGTTCATAGAGCATCAAGTACAGTTACTGGAAGCACCGATGGAATCATTGGCAATTTACGGCCTCCCTCAGCACTTGCGGGATTCGCCTACCGTTGATCAGGCGTACCACACCCTAGTTCCTGCTTTGTCCTCGGCAGGACTTGTCGGAAGTTCTCCTGCAGACCAGCTACCATCTTCAAGCATGCAAATACCAGAGGCAAAGAGACTGATCTATGACTCGGCTAAACTCGCTCGGTTAGACGCCCTCCTTCAGGAGCTCAAGGCGGGCGACCATCGAGTCTTGATATATTTCCAAATGACTCGTATGATGGACCTTATGGAGGAATATCTGATCTATCGCCAGTACAAGTATTTACGTCTCGATGGCTCATCGAAGTTGGAAGATCGACGAGATATGGTGATGGATTGGCAGACACGGTCAGTGCTCGACTTAGGTTGAATGTACTCGACTCTGATGCATGTTCTCTAGCCCGGACATCTTCATATTTATTCTAAGCACGCGTGCGGGTGGTCTCGGAATCAACTTGACAGCAGCAGATACTGTCATCTTCTACGATCACGACTGGAATCCGTCAAACGATGCGCAGGCCATGGATCGCGCTCATCGTCTTGGTCAGACGCGCCAAGTGACTGTCTATCGCCTGATCACGAAGGGCACAATCGACGAGCGTATTATTCAGTTAGCTCGTGTCAAGAAAGATGTTAGCTATTTGTATTTCTGAAGTGCAGGACGTCTAACTGATGTTTTTCCAGGTGCAAGATATTGTGGTCGGCAACAAAAACTTCACAGATGTCACGAAACCCAGCGAAATCGTTCAGCTTCTCCTCAATGATGACCAGCTCGCAAACCTTGATAGTTCAAACCCTTCGGGCTCGTCTTCGAAGAAAGTAGGAAAGCGAGCCGTAGTAGCCTCGGAGGGTCCTTCTGGTGATTCTATGCGAGATCTTTGGAATGAAGAAGGCGATGATTTCTTTGGCCACTCCACCAATAACAGTGGTGCCGCTGCACCGCCTGAGGGTGTGGAAGAGGAGGAGGGAACGGCGGCGCCAGCCAAAGGAAAGAAACGTAAAGCTGGTGCCCCGGCACGTCCGCGAAAAACGACCGGAAAGGGGAGTAGAAAGAAGGATACTGGAATGGGGGATGTGACTCCTGTTGTGGACGCTGAGTGATTTTCTGTCTTTGTTGCTTTTCCCATTGCTTTGCTTTGTTCACGCACATTACCAACTTCTGTAGATTAATTCAAGTCCGTATGTCCATGTAGGTCTGGCATTTAGTTACTTATTGCATGTCCTTATAATCTGTGATATTTATGTGGAACCATGATCAGTGTGAGAAATCTTAGATATGTATCTTGCACAAGTCAGTCACGTACTACAAGTCTTTTTGCACACTACAACAGGCCTAGCTCTTGATTGATCTACATCGACTGGCCCCATGCACTTTCATTTGAACAGCAAAACTTCATTAACATCCTTGTACACGCTTCACTCGTCTCCACCGATAAACCTGATTGCTGAATCTGATAATTCGCGATTCAAACCCATATCCATTCGAAGTCCCCAATCTCTGCAAAGGACAATATCGTTCTGAGAGCGAGAGACGAAGAGACGACCTTTATCAATCTGATCGTTTTGAGCGAAAGACGAAGAGGCGTGCTTGATCAGCCTGATCGTTCGTGCTTGCAGTGGAGATGGCGAAGAAGAAGAAATCGCAGCTCAAACCAGTTGCGCGTGGATTCGCGACAACATCAGTGCCGAAGAAAGTGGTTGAAAACGAACAAAACTCAGACGACACGATCGCGGATATTACATCTGAAGAAACCCCAATAATTGACGCGTCGACCTCCAGCACGGTTGCTCAAGTCCAATCTGATGCTCCTCAGGACCACTCTTTCGACCCAGATAAAGTAGAAGAACAGTCTCTGCAGAACCTTGTCGATAAGTATCAGGAGAAGACGGAGAAAGAAACCCTCAGAACCATCAAGGTAAATGGATACATGGTGTCACTGTGAAATTGTCCTGATCAGTTTATATTTATTAAGGCTATTGAGGTTGACCGGCGGTTCTCTAAGACACTGCCTTCACTGCAAGTTGATTCAGCTCTAGTAGAGCGCATCCTCAAATTAAATTCCGAGAGCCCGGAGTGTGAGTTGGCGCTCAGTAACCCGTTGTCACATAAGGCCTTAATGTTCTTTGCAGGCGAGAGAAAACTGTTAGAGGAGACAGAAGAGAAAATAGTGACGCGACTTGGAATTACATATGGAGTTCTGAGAAGGCTGGGCTTTTCACAGGACAGAGTAGATGAATGTCTCAGGGCAATTCAGGGAGTAGACTTGGAGGAAGCACACGAATGGGTACGTTCATCCTCTACCCCTCATACCAGCGCCTTACATTCTTGCAGCTTTACATCTACTGCTCGGAAGACGAACTTGAAGAGAAAGGTGAAATGATTGTTGTCAAGTTTACAATCGTAGTTCTAATTCGTGTCGTCGGCAGTGGCTGAGGACCTTGACGACTCAAAAGTGCCTCGGAGAAAACGTAAAGAGCTTCAGTCTCCGACGCCAAGAAACCCTTTGCCGTCATCCACCCTCTCACCACCTTCTCCAGCAGCGACAGCCGCATCAAAGCTTGATGCGAATGCTCCAGTGTTTGTGCCGGCGAGACAACGACCAGCCTCAGATATAGACTTGCTGAAATCTCGAGCTCTTCCTCCCGCCGAATCGACGAGGTCTTCACCGTCGAGATCTAGTTCACCTGATATAGACAACCTAGTCGCGGAGTACGTCCGTATAAAGATGCAGATCACCGATCTTACCGCCAGAGGCAAGCCAACGGCTCACTATGATCCCGTACTGGTCCAGCATCTCCAAGACAAGCTTATGGCTGTGAAGTCGCACTACTTCTTTGATGAGAAAGATGCAGAAACGCAGTATCGGTCAGAACGTGTTAAGGTTGACACCCTTTCACTCCAGTCAAGATTGCGAGGATCGAGCCCACAGCTATCGGCGACACGAGAGAAGAAAGTGGCAAAGTCCTCCAGTGCTGTTCCACATGTTGAAACACAAGATGTACCTGCGCCGTCTGACATCCCCGATATCTTTGACCAGCACGAGGAGGGTCTCGGCGGCATGCTTGAAATCTTGGATCCCCTTCCTTCCGAAGTTGCCGGGGAGGCAGGGACAACAATTCGCATGCGGGACATGGTCTTACCCAAGCACTGGTCCAGTAAAACACCGAAGACACTTCTAGCCGAGTTTGTCTTCAAGGTTGACCGGTACGCCGCGGTCACTTACGGTATAGTTTCTGGGCCGAGTCGTGCGAAACGCGCATGTGTTATGGTCAACTGGGAGGGGAAAAAGATGGATGAGTGGGTCATGCGCGATGTTGCCTGTCCTACTGAAATCCAGGCTGAGTACTATGTCGCAACGCTTGCTTTACATACTCTTACGTTTCCTGCCACTGATGGCTTTGCGGTCGGGTCTTCCGGTGCTTTAGCCAACCACACGTCGTTTCGCTTACTCCCGCCTGTCTTCAGGGATTTATGGGATGAGCTTGAGACGAACAGAAAGTTACGGGAAGATCTAATCAATCGTCAAGTTTGGGCGAATATGAGAAACATTGTTGAAAAAAAGATTGATGCTCGTCCAGTGGTAACGTTCCCCATTGAAATC
>QFEX01000156.1:273606-283723 GCA_003316505.1 Suillus alpinus
ATGGAAATCCCTATTTCTCGCACTGAGTTTTTCTTTTTAGGTGATGGAGAAGAGCACAAAGGCCACCACAGAAGCCAAAGACCCCACACCGGTTCGGCTTCCGCCTCGTAATGATATCGGCTCAGATTATATCATTGCTGACTTCAGGGCACGACAAATACGACCTGCATATCAAGAAATGCTTGTAAGTGGGGCTCCAGGAGTGGTGGTTTGATCTACATTTATAAGCTCTCTTCCGCAGCATCACCGCAAGCAGCTTCCTATTGCGACGTATAAGGATGAAATTCTATCCGTTCTTGACCGTTCGCAGATCCTCGTGCTCAGTGGCGAGACTGGCTGGTAAAGTGGCATTACGTCTTGAAAGGCGCACCTTATTTATCATCTGGTTTTACAGTGGCAAATCAACACAAGTTCCTGCATTCATTTTAGAGGATCAGCTGGCCCGTGGCCTCCCTTGCAAGATATACTGCACAGAGCCGCGTCGAATATCAGCGGTGTCTCTCGCTCAACGAGTTTCTCGTGAGCTAGGCGACTCGGCTGGTGCCGTTGGAACTTCAAGCTCGCTTGTCGGATATTCGATCCGGTTGGAAAGCAATACTACGCGGAATACCCGTCTGGCGTATGTCACGAATGGTATTGCGCTTCGTATGCTGGAGGGAGGCACAGGCCCCAATGGTCAAGGCACCGCATTTGATGAGATCACAGTGAGCAAAGCGTGAGTCGGCGTAAAGACACAGCTGATACTTTTTACAGCACATCATTATTGACGAGGTTTGTGCAGCCATCTACGAAGCTCGAGCTCCTGACACGTCCACTTATTCAGGTCCATGAACGTAGCATTGAGTCGGACTTCCTTCTTATTGTTCTGAAATCTCTTCTTTCTCAGAGGTCGGATTTGAAGTCAGCATGCTCGTCTTAACTTATGCAGGTCACTGACCAAGCACGTCACAGAATCATTCTCATGTCGGCCACAGTGGACGCGGACAAACTGTCCAATTACTTCAACGGATGCCCCACATTACATGTCCCAGGTCGAACCTTCCCTGTGGATATTCGCTTCTTAGAGGATGCTATAGAGTACGCAGATTGGTCCATCCAGGACAATTCACCATATGCGATCAATCGTGAGTCAGCTTATAAACTTTCCTAGCAATAGGCTCACTTGCTCAAATTCATCAGTACGTGATAAATCTCACAAGAACAAGAACAAGAACAGGTTTGAATGGGACGAAGACACTGTTTACGGCAATGATGACGAAGAGACACTAGTCGATGGCAAACAGGAGATTTCAAGTCAGTCTATGAGGCTGGAGAAGCGTTACTCCAATCAAACGATTAACACCATCAATCTTCTTGATGAGCGCGCGATTCCTTACGAGTTGATTCTTCGTCTACTAGAACGCCTCTGCTTTGAGGATAAAGAGAGCCATCATTTTTCAGCGGCTATTCTAGTTTTTATGCCTGGTTTAGGAGAAATTCGGCGTATGAACGATCTCCTTGCCGAACATCATACATTTGGGGATGAAAACAGCTTCAGGATATATCCGTTGCATTCTACACTGTCGAGCGAAAATCAGAGTGCAGTCTTTGACATCCCTCCCCAGGGAGTTCGTAAAATCGTTATAGGTTCTTATTTGCACCTGCTCCTCGAATCTAATCATAATTTCTCATTACTCCCTTGCAGCGACCAACATCGCTGAGACCGGTATTACTATTCCTGATATTACCTGTGTCATAGACACTGGCAAACATCGCGAGATGAGGTCTGTATCACCTCTCCCTCTTGAAGTCAACAATCACTGACTGCTCTTAGGTTTGACGAAAAGCGTCAGCTCAGCCGCTTGGTCGAAACGTTCGTTGCCAGAAGTAATGCTGCTCAACGTAGAGGTCGCGCAGGACGAGTGCAGAATGGGCTATGTTTCCACTTGTTCACAAAGATTCGTCATGACACACTGGTTAGTCTTGGGCATTCCTGAGTTGTCTCTTTCGCTGAAACCTTTACCCAGTTGGCCGATCATCCTTTGCCAGAGATGATGCGGCTCAGCTTATCAGACCTCGCCCTGCGCATCAAGATTATGAAGGTGAAAATTGGTACCTCCATCGAGGATGTTTTATCACGCGCACTGGATCCTCCTACTCCGATCAATGTGCAAAGAGCTATCTCAGCGCTAGTCGAGGTTCGTCGACACCAGAATCCTGGTGTTTATCTTTCTCATTTATTCCTTAGGTCCGCGCTCTCACACAGTCAGAGGACATCACTCCGATGGGTAGGCTTCTGAGCATGTTGCCTACAGATGTGCATCTAGGGAAATTCTTGCTCACCGCGGTATTGTTCCGATGTTTGGACCCCGCGCTAACAATTGCTGCTGCTTTGAGCTCCAAGTCCCCGTTCATAGTACCAATGGGTATGGAGCAAGAGGCGGACCGTGCCAAGAGTTCGTTCCGCGTTGGTTAGTTGTGCACTACATTATGAGACAATGAACTTATCTCTACTTATTCCAGATAACTCGGACTTCTTGACGATCCACAACGCATTTTCGAGTTGGCGTAGAGCATCTGAGAATCCCAGTTTCGTGCGCAAGTTCTGTCGGGTTAATTTCCTTAGCCACCAGAATCTTCAACAGATTGAGGAGTTACGCCAGCAATTCCTAGGGTATGATGGTTTTGATACATAATGACTTTTTGGCTGAGAAGTCCGCTGCAGCTTCTTAGTCGACTCTTCGTTTATCATTGTTGATAGGAGTTTTGTTCGAGAACTCAGCCGGTATGTAGGAGCATGTGTAACACCTCCCCATTACTGATCCTCCTATCCAGTGCGCGTTTCAGTCGCAACCGCACGCGCTTCGTGAACATACCGCCGCCTCTGGATAGTAATGGATCTAATATTGCTCTAATTAACTCGGCCCTCACCGCGGGACTTTATCCTAAAGTGCTGGCGATCGACTCTACCTCTGGGCAAATGCGCACTATATCGAACAACCAACCTGCTGCTTTTCACCCTACTTCCGTCAATTTTGGCAGGAAGCCCGCTGACTTTGGTGCTAATCATCTCGTTTACTTCACACTCATGTAATTGCTCATTATGATGACGGCGGCAAGTACTGACACAAATTTACAGGCACTCCAAGAAGATGTATGCTTGGGAGACCGGACCCATCGACGATCTCGCTATCGTGCTCCTATGTGGGGAGAGTGAATTCAAAGTCAGTACATTGTCCCACGTGAACACGAGACATTGACATCATAGTATTACACCTAGATTCACTCCAACATGTTGTCCATTGATCGGAAAATCAAATATCAGCTCACCCCCAAAGCGAATGTTGCGCTCAAGATTCTTCGCCAACACCTAACCACGATCCTTGCACAGCAACTCCGTGGCAAAACATTAACGGAGTCTCAAGTTTTATGGTATGATCTCGCCACCGCAGCGTTGGGAAAAATCAAACTGGAAACGGGAGATGACAGCACGAAGTTGATGATTAAACTGCCATAATGTAGCTTATCGGCCTCCAATGTAGACCTATATAATAGAATGTACCCCATGTTACAGTCTCGAGTCAAGACATATGCACTCGCACTCGTGCACATGAAGCCAAAAAAGACATGATGATGGGCATAACAATTTCAGATGCCACGACATAGCCATAATACATGATCAACAACAAACATGTGGAGTGGTAAGATTACTCCTCGTCCTCCTCCTCGCCATCGCGACTACATCTTCTGTGAGATAAAGGCTTTGGGGGGTGGAAATCACTTACGCGATGTTGTAGAAACGCAGCTGGTACATATCTTTCGATGATGCGACTACCCGGATCCAGTCGCGCAGGGTGTTTTTCTTCAAGAACTTCTTCGTCAAGTACTTGAGGTAGCGTTTTGAGAAAGGGACGTTTGAGGTAACAGTGATTTTGCTGTTGCCTGTCAAAATAGGTAAGAATATACCAAGACGGTGTTGACAGAGTATATCCCACCATCCCGAACGATTTTGACGTTTTCACCGAGCTGACCAGCCTTGCCCTCGACCTTGATACGATCGTGCAAGAACTTTTCGAAGTCAGCTCCATCGAAGACACCGTCGGTTGCTGGGCGAGAGTAGTCGATCACAAATTTGTGCTTGACGGCAGGGGCTTTTCCACCAGCGGCTTTAGGCTATCAAAAGAACAAAGCGGAAGTCCGCAGGGCATGAGCCTACTGAGAAGGTAACTCAGCAAAGCGGTGCCGGGACTGACCATCTTGAAAACGAGGGGTAGAAGCTTGAAGTCTTGAGGTTCGTGTCTGCAACCGTGACACAGAAGATTAGGTTTGCTGTGATATAGGTAACTGTACAGTTCCAAACTACGCCGTCTGGAACATGCCGAAGGCTTCAGATTTGGAAATATCTTCTCACGTGATATTTCTTCTGTGATTGACGCAAGAAATTATTCAAGCGGTTGATACTTACGGTCCTAGATCGCTACCAAAACTTTCGAGCGATGACTTCAACGCTCACTCGCGACCAAGTCGCATCTGCCCAGCTGCAGGGTGACTTTGCTATAAAATCTGAGAGTTCACAGCCCAAGCTCGACACATCGGAATGGCCTCTCCTGCTCAAAAACTATGACAAGCTTCTCGTTCGCTCCAGTCATTTTACACCCATACCGTCTGGAAGCAGTCCGTTGAAACGAGACCTTGTCTCATACATCAAGTGAGTATACCACATGAATTTTGCGCTCAATACTGAGATCTTTAAAGGTCAGGTGTGATCAATCTTGACAAACCTTCTAATCCTTCGTCACATGAAGTCGTGGCCTGGTTGAGGCGCATTCTACGTGTTGAGAAAACTGGACATAGCGGTACGCTTGACCCTAAGGTCACAGGGTGCTTGATTGTCTGCATTGACCGTGCTACGCGATTGGTCAAGTCCCAGCAAGGCGCAGGTTAGTACACGTCGATGCTCAGCTGAATCCCTTTACCGATGCTGTTTAGGCAAGGAATATGTATGCGTGCTGCGCTTGCACTCCATTCTACCGGATCCCACCGCCCTTCCTCGGGCATTACAGACACTCAGCGGTGCGCTCTTCCAGAGGCCACCACTGATCTCTGCTGTGAAACGACAGTTGCGTATTCGAACGATCTACGAGTCGAAGTTATTAGAGTTCGATGAAAAGCGTAATCTCGCCGTATTTTGGGTGTCATGTGAGGCTGGTACATATATTCGAACGCTTTGTGTCCACCTTGGTCTTTTGCTAGGCGTGGGTGGACACATGCAAGAGCTTAGGAGGGTAAGGAGCGGTGCGATGTCAGAAAATGATGACATTGTGACCATGCATGATGTTCTGGATGCTCAGTGGACGTATGATAACACCCGAGATGGCAAGTTCCTGCACCGGTTATCAGGGAATATTCTAATATTCTATGCAGAATCGTACTTGCGCCGCGTTATCCGGCCTCTGGAGAGCTTGCTCGTGGGATATAAGCGCATCGTTGTGAAAGACAGCGCGGTCAATGCAGTCTGCTACGGCGCGAAGCTCATGATTCCTGGGCTCTTGCGCTACGAAGCTGACATTGCAGTTAATGAGGAAGTGGTTCTGATGACGACAAAAGGTGTGGTAATTTAGTCACTTATTCAAGTATCCCTCTAATGTTTTCGGCCAGGCGAAGCTATTGCTCTGGCTATTGCACAAATGTCGACAGTCGAGCTTGCTACTTGTGATCATGGAGTTGTTGCAAAAGTGAAACGATGTATCATGGAACGTGACACCTACCCACGTCGCTGGGGTCTTGGACCCATGGCCCTTCAAAAAAAGAAAATGGTCAAGGAGGGGAAGCTGGGCAAGCATGGTGAGAAGATTGACGGTGTAACGCCTACGGAATGGAGCAAGGACTACGTGGACTATAATCGAGAGGTATGCAAAATTCCTTCAAGACAGCTCGAGAGTCCTAATTATTTTTTAGCAATCCGGCCCTTCCACGATTACCCCTGCACCTGCCCCAAAAGTGGAGGTAGTCGCAGAGCCTGTTGCTGAGGCCGTTTCCCCAAAGAAAGAGGAGAAGGAGAAAAAAAGGAAACGAAAGTCGGAGGCGGCGGAAACTGTTGCAGATGTGTCGATGGTAGAAGCTCCTGCAGCGGATGATGATGCTGATAAAGCAGAGCGGAAGAAGCGGAAGAAGGAAAAGAAGGAAAAGAAGGAAGATGATGCAGAAGAGGATGATGAGGCTCGACGGGAGAAAAAACGGCTCAGAAAGGAGAAAAAAGCTAGGGAGTCGATGGCAGCAGCAGCAGACGAGTAGTCATTTGGATGAGATGTGCTTTCATATGTTATTTCTTCTTGTATTCTCTGGTTGTCCGACATGGATTGTCACTCGCAAGGTTGAGCTCAGGTATGTGATCGTACTATTTCAGAAAATGGGTTACATAATTGCCAAATGGCACAAATTATATTTAATAGAAATATTGTTCATGGGATATCCTGAGGCAGAGGGGTCAGTGCAGTGTGCACTGCAGCACAGCTCTCGAAGCAGTACTTGATGTGCTAAAAATATGCGCATGTCATTTGCTGATCTAGAGTCGAGCAAATGTGCAATCTGCACAAAAGTGCTTGAATAACCGCCAAATCCACGATTCATCACATCTGATCAGTGGAAGCACTGCCACCCACTAGGCTGAGGGTGCACGACGCCGAAATAAATATTCCGAGTTTCTGACAGGCCACAGCTACCTGTATGGTTGAAAAAGACTTCGCCGTTTGAAATCAGGCACTTTGTAGACTCTTGGCGCATACCTGTAAAGGCCTGTCACACAAGAGCGACAGACAACCTTGGTTTTCCCTGACCGGTGGTGATAACAGGCTATGAACTTGTGTTGCCGTAAACGCGGTAGTACGGGACAGTTGTGGGACCAAACAGAATGTGCCTGAGCAGATGCCTTGAGGCCCTTTTGATGCCTGTTCTGCGAACGAATGGATCCCCAAGAGGCGCCTGCAAGGCTGTGTCTTTTGTTGATGGCCCCTGTCACTGGCAGCCGGTGGCGACTGATATGCTACCTATAACTACTATTACCGATACGCGGCCCATTTCAGCTTTACCCGGATGGTGGGTGCTTAAGTTACACTTTGATACACTGCCCGTTACCAGCACTGTTTTTGTGCCTCCCAGGCCATCATTCCTCATCACACCGCAGATGTGACCGCATACATAGGGTCGGTGTTCAGTCCCCAACCACATCTATAAAGTGACAATTTTTCTGTCTAGGCGACTTTCACAAAATATCTGTCACCTTGACTCACGAGATCCGGTTTCTCATCAAAATGGTCGCAGCGCCTGTGCAAAAAGTGAAAGTGGCAAAGCCTCTTCCTCGGTTTGAAGTCGGTGAGTGGCAGCCTAATGACTCATCGTCTTACGATGCCTTGCGCTAAGTCAAGTTTCAAGGTCCCGACTACGAGATTTTGCACTGTCTGGGTGAAGGAGCATATGGAACAGTGGTAGCTGCATCACATAAACCCACTGGTCGACAGGTAGCCATTAAGAAGATCCTGCCTTTTGACCACACGCTGTTCTGCCTTCGAACATTGCGAGAGCTGAAGCTCCTGAAATTCTTTTCGGAGACCTGTGTCAATGAGAATGTTCGTCAGTTCTCCGTTCGTCAATTGGACATATCATCGAGTGATAATTCCAGATCATCTCTATATTGGATATAACGAGGCCACCGTCACTCGAAGAATTCAAGGAAGTGTACTGTGAGTTTATTCAATTCATCTACCCGGTCCAGCTGAATTCCAGAAAGTCATCCAGGAATTTATGCAGACCGATCTACACCGTGTCATACGGACGCAACATCTTACTGACGATCATTGCCAGGTGAACTATGGCAACTTATCTAAAACCTGGTGCAATCTAATTGTTGCTGTCCAGTACTTTATTTACCAGATTCTCCGTGGCCTCAAATCTATACATAGCGCCGATATTGTCCACCGAGATTTGAAACCAGCGAACCTGTTGCTCAATGCTAACTGTGACCTTAAAGTCTGCGACTTTGGCCTAGCGAGGAGCGTCAAAGCAACAACTCCGGGCGCCAAAGAGGCTGGGCTGATGACTGAATATGTAGCAACGCGATGGTATCGTGCACCTGAGATTATGCTTTCTTTCAAGATGTACACCAAGGTCAGTCTCCCGCGGTCCTCTGATGGTTGCATGGCTCATCACGCGTGGTTGTGAAGGCTATTGATTTGTGGGCGGTTGGATGTATCCTTGCCGAAATGTTGACGGGTAAACCCCTGTTTCCCGGGCGCGACTACGGACATCAGCTGAATCTCATCCTGGATATAATTGGTATGTACTTTTTTTGTGTTTGAAGCGTACAGCATTATTAATATGAACGTTTTTACCAAGGCACGCCAACCTTGGACGAGTTCTACTCGATCACTTCAAGGAGATCGAGGGATTATATCCGAGCTCTTCCAATCCGCAAGCGAAGATCGTTTCCATCGCTTTTCCCGAAAGCAACGCCCGAAGCCATCGATTTCCTACAGAGAACTTTGGTATGTCGACTCCTTCCTTTGAAATAATTGAGCGATGGTATACCTCTTTTCAGACTTTTGATCCCAAGAAGCGCTTGACGGTTGATGAAGCTCTTGACCATCCATATCTTGCTGCATATGTAAGTTCGAATATATCTCTTTCCTCCGTCACACTTACCTTAGGCAAACAGCATGACCCAGAGGACGAACCAGTTGTAGCATCCCTTGATCCAGACTACTTTGACTTTGACCGTGAGTTTCTTTTAAATCTTTCCGGTGCGCTCACTTAGTCAGTTCCCGTTCTTAGAATTCAAAGACGATCTCACTAAAGCAGAATTGAAAGGTATGTGACTCTAGTTTTCCCAATAGTTGATGTCCTAACTTATCTGCAGAACTTTTGTACGATGAAATCATGTCCTTCATTCCGGCGCTCTAAACTATCATATCTACTTTCGACTCGCAACTCTACGGATCTCCGAGCTATGTATTATTACCCTAGACTCATCAGCACTGGTTTATCTATTTACCGTCGCACTGGTTTTCGACGTTATCACTATATACTTGTAGACTCATTCACACGACTTGTCAAATGGAATGGAAAGTAGAGCAAAGTAACAATACAGGACGATGCAAAAATACATCTGATCTACTGACACAGCGGTGTGTGTAGGAATGATAATCAAGTATATTAGAGTGAAATGTAGATAGTCGAGACCGACGGTAAAAGAAGAAAATGAACATCCGAAACAATACACAATCAGCGCCTACCTCCAGCCCAAAAGCCAGACGCTACACCCTCGACTCCAAAATCACCAAACCGAGTATCACTATCTAGCTCAGTCCCGTACATGGTACGGCGTGCGGGAGGTACTGGAGTGCCCTCTTCCGTCGCCGCCGTGCGCAGTACAGTCAGTCCCAAGCCCGAAGCCACCTCATTGCTCGATGGCTGTCTCTGCACAGTGCCGGCCCGCATCGAGGGATTTACGCCACTTTCTTGTCCACCTGTCGGTCCCCCTGATCCACTCCTGCCGGTCGTTCCAGAGCTACCGCGGTGATGTCCGAAAATCCCGAAGTGCTCTGACTGACGACTGCGTGGTCGATCCACGTTATTTGCTGGTGATGGGGATGTGGGGGGTTCTGGATGTGGGAAGGTTCCCATTGCCGTGGGGAATGTAAAGCGAGCTGGGGTGGATGTAGTTAGACAACCAAAACGGAAAGTATCTGGAGGCGCTCCCACAGCGGTGGGAGCGCTCATCGACGGAGGTGAAGGAGGTGTGAAGAAATCAAGGAGGCTTGCTGTGGGCGGAGGCAGATCTACGTAAGCAGGATCACCAAACAGCGGGAAAACAGTTCTAGCAGAGGGTTGTGATGGGCCAGGATTGGTGTCTTGACTTCCCTGTGCGCCTGACGACGGGCCCGAACATTCATCTGCGACCTCCGTAATGTCAGAGGAACTTAATTTAGCGCGCTTCTGAGCGGGCCGAGCAATTCTCTTCGCAATCTCAGTTTCAGAAAGCTCTTCCTCTTGTCCAAGCTCAAAAAACGCAGTAGTGGTACTGGCATTAGAATCTCGAGGGCGCTTCCCAAGAGTGGTGTGAAAGCCAGGAAGAAGCGACCCC
>QFEX01000156.1:283947-313482 GCA_003316505.1 Suillus alpinus
GTCTCTGAATTTCAGCAGCATGTCCAGGTGGTTGTGCCCGTAGGCGTTCAATCTCCGCCGTGAGGCCCCGAATTTGTGTTTCGAATGTCTCGATGATGCCCGACACTTTGTCTCTTAACTCAGACAACTGAGCTTTCTGATCCTCCAGTTCCTTATGTATCGGAGCAAGCTGTGATGTCCGCAAGTAAGACAGAGATTAGACACCGTACATGTATGGGACTTACAGCTGCAGCGACTGCGTTCTCGACTATCTGTGAGGACGAAGACTCTGTCATGCCTGCAGTATGCGTCTGTAGCGGTGTGGAGTGTGGCTGGGGCATTAACAACGGGCCGCTCAGTCCTGCTTGTTCTGATGCTATGTGGAGAGTGAGTAAGACTCGACAGCCTTAATTCACTTATTGACGGACTGACATGCTACGGCCGGGGTTGGTTCTGGCTCTGGTTCTGGCTCTGCATATGCTAAGAACACTGATGGACGTATCGATGAAGGTTAACGCTCACCTTCGGCGATGGTGTCTTCTGATGGCTTGACATTTTTCATGCTTTTCGCCCTCTTGCTCCCTCTCGAGACGCTGACAGATTTAGTTACGGCACGAGCGCCACTACCTCCGGCAATGATTGGTCGACCAACACCAAGACGATATTGGGTATCTTTGGCTTTGCGCATCCTCGGGGTGGGATAAACAGGGGGGAGGGGGGGTTTGTGTTCTTCCGGCTGCTGTTCAACTTCTATTTCTTCGATAGCTTCTTCTTCTTCGTCGGTATCATGGATAATTACAGATCCACTAGAGCGTCCACGAGGTCTAGCGCCAGGTTGACTTGCTATTCTGACAGATGTAGATCGCGGAGGGGGCTGTGGAAGAATTCTTCGGGAAGGTTGGGGTCTATGTTTGTGATTTAATTGATGGATCGGCACTAATATTGGAGCTAGCTCACTGAGATGCATCGAGCAAAAGGTCTATCAGAGCTTCTGTCTTGAGGTTCGCCTTTACGCCGTATTCCTGATGAAGGATATTTAGTAACGGGTATAGCGTGAGCGATTTGTCTGACTTTGCACAACTTCTGAATATCGACTCGTTTCATTGCCTGCAGGACCTCACGGCCTGGCACGGAGATCATTGAGAGATGGGGTTGAGATGAGATGGGAGTGGAGGGAAGAAATAAGTTTGCTTGTTGGTTGCTGGTGCGCGCGTGGTTCAAGTATGCCACAATTGAACGCGAGCCCAACCACAGTCACGTGCTATTCTCATAATCAGGGTTCGTGATAAAAATGTTAATCCACAGGATCATCAGACTCGGAGTAAGTAACTTGACTTCGCGATACTTATAGCATGAGTTATCTGTTCTACTAACATGTTAACATTAACTTCCTCGAGGCACACCTCATGTTGCTTCACTAGGTCACGTACAATCTCGCTCGCGGCCAGTCGGCCCGGCATCGACTCGTACGTTTAAATATCCCAATCCTATACTAATCTGGGCTTACGGTCTCTCCGCATTTCCGTCACGACGATGCCGACGTTCACTCTTGAACAAGTCGCCCAGCATAAGACCACTAGGTATGTTCCATACCACCTTTCATAAATAACAATCATCCTCACATTGTCAGCTCCTGCTGGGTCATCATCCAAAACAAAGTTTACGATGTGACTGACTTCCTCTTCGTGGGTTTCGTCCATTTCTTGCACATGCATTACTAAGACTCATCAGGATCACCCTGGAGGGGGGAATGTCATCCTCAGATATGCAGGACAGGACGCTACTGCTGCATACGTACCTATCCATCCATCAGATGCTTTGGACAAGAACATTCCTCCGGAAAAGCACCTTGGTACTTTAGACAGCCAGTCAATAAATCGCCTAAAGGAATCAGGGAAGAACAAGGTTCAAACCAGAGATGAGTTACGTGTTAAAGAGGCGCTCAAGAACAAGCCACCACTTCAGAGAATCGTCAATGTCGAGGACATGGAAGTAAGTTACTCAAGCACACCACCGTACCGCATTTTCATCACTGCAATCTGCAGGAGGTTGCGAAGAAGATCCTGTCGTACAAGGCCATGGCTTACTATTCTTCAGCCGGGGACGACTCTATCAGTAAGCATGTGCTTTTCTCTAGTTGAATCGCACTTTTACGCTTGTCAACCATACAGCGCACGTAGAGAACGGTCGCGCCTTTGGCCGCTTCTTTTTTCACCCTCGGGTTATGAGACCTGTGTCCGGATGCGATACCTCAACGACCATACTTGGTTATAAAAGCACGATACCCGTGTACATCAGCGGTGCAGCGCTAGCCACATTAGGCCACCCATTAGGCGAGGCCAATCTTACGCGCGGCGCCTATAACACCGGCATCACACAAATGGTGTCCACCAACGCTTCTCTCTCTTACGCACAGATTTCCGCTGCGCGTCTTTCCCCAGACCAGCCTCTCTTCTTCCAATTATATAAACACGTCAACGAGGCAACCGCTGAGAAACGCATCAGAGAAGTTGAAGGATTAGGCTACAAAGCAATTTTCTTGACAGTCGATGCTCTGGTTCCTGGTAATCGCGAGCTGGACATCAGGACACCGCATTATCTCGAGGACTTTGAGAATCAAGGTCTGCCCACTCAGAGAAAGGCGGACGAGGACCAAGGCGAGACTGACAGACTTGGTACCGCTGGTGGACTCGTCATAAAGAACGATGCTGACATGACGTGGGAAAAGGTGAGTTATAGCTTATTTCACGAGAAGCCAGGGAGTGAGTTCCCTCTGTAGACGATACCATGGATACGAAGCATCACGAAGTTACCCATCGTTATCAAAGGTTTGTGCATTCACGTCGTCGTTTGTCACTCTGTCTCATCCCTGTTCAGGCATTCAATGTGTTCAGGTTAGTAGATATGGCTCCTCGTATATCCCTGACGCTGACAATGGCTACCAGGATGCCGTTCTGGCTTGTGAAGCTGGTTGTGAAGGTATTGTGCTATCGAACCACGGAGGTGTGCCACATTTATTTGCCGTTGGGAATCACTGAAGCTAACGCTATAAACAAGGACGTCAATTAGAGTACTCTCTGCCACCAATCGAGTTGTTGTACAGGATACGACAACAACGCCCTGACGTGTTTGAGAAGACTGAAGGTTGGTTCCCCGATTATTTGAGTGACACTTCGCCTGAACTAATGCACATATTTAATAGTGTACATCGACGGAGCAATCCGTCGTGGAACTGATGTCGTTAAAGCACTGTGTCTGGGTGCAAGAGCTGTTGGTTTGGGACGTGCGTTCCTCTACGCCCAGAGTGTAAGCCATTTTTGTTCAGTCGCATGTGAATAAAAGCCTGACAGGTATACGCAAAGGCATACGGTGAGGCAGGTGTGGTTCACGTGGTGCGTATCCTTGAACGCGAAATCCGCTTTGGGATGCAGTCGCTCGGTGTCCGAAATATCAGGGAACTTGTACCGCAGATGGTAAGTACCACCAGTTGTGCACTTGCTTACGTCTGCTAAGCGACTTTCCTTGCAGGTCGAGCGTGTCGACTGGCAGGCAGTTTCCCGTGCGAAGCTGTAGATGACTGCAGTGCTTATCTACAACATCCTGTTGTGTGATATGCCTACCGTGTTAGTATTTATACCTTGTATATATATGGAGTCCCTGTGTTCCGGACATACACTCACCCGACAAAAAATTATCGATGCACTAGGTAATACCGCCAACAAAAGCCGTCACTCACAATCGAGGGGACGGAAGTTCTGAAGTGAATTTCATCGGCCAGAGCGAGCGGATCACTTACTTCTAACGCGGTCGTCTGGTTCACGATGGAAGATTCCACGGCTGACAATCTATGACTTACATTTGTTCATGCTACTCGATGGTTCATACAACGATGCTGCGCCAAACTATAGAACCGATGGTTTGGCTCCCCCGCACACCTTTAGAGGGAGGTTTTTGTTTCAAATTTCGACCGAAGAGGAAGGTGACTAGTCATGTGACCGCGACGTTAATGTTCAACTCGCCACACGTTGCGCGCGTTTTCGGCTCTCTTTACACAAATACTTTGTCTCTCACTGGTGTTTGTCGTGATCTTACCAGCATTAATATTACTGAAGCAATTCTCGCAGGTCGACAGGTAAAGGATGGGCTTCTGTCGGAGATGCGGGAATATTGTCATAGGAGAACGGTGCAAATGTGGTGGCACAGCAGTTGGTTTGTCCCATTTTCATGCACCAGAGAATGCTCAAATCAAACGAGGTGTCAGCCCCCGTAGTACAATGGGCAGCTTCCAAAGAGCCCGCTGAAGACAAATGGTCTCAGACTTACGTTTCTCGTGAGAGGTCTCCGACTCGACCTCCCAGCCGTGCACAACCACTCAACTCCGACTCCACCTTCTCGACTGCCAGCAGAAGTGTTACCCCAAATGCCTCCTCTTCACCCCTGAAACGTCTACCTCGAAAGAACTCAGTGATTGACATGTCTTCTCCGTTCGGAAACCGCACCTCTTTACACTTTGGATCAAGTACATCGCGACCTGCCTCACCGCTTAAGCACTCAGTGTCGTTAAGTAATATCCATCACGAAGCCCCTCCATCACCAACAACTATCTCTGCTGCTGCAGGAATCCTTCCTTCCCCATACGCACCTGAACTCTCCAAAGCTTATGGGTCAGTCCTTCAGCCCAAAGAATCCCTTGCATCCTACTGCTGCGCTATCTGCTCCGCTGAATTCCCACCAGATGCAACCATATACCCAGACCCTTCGGCTCCTGCAATGGATACAGACCGATTCCTGTGTCGACAGTGCTTCGTCAAGAACGGCGGATCCAAAGGCGACTGCCCTTCGTGTGATCGTCCAGTGCTCATCGTGAAGAGCGAGGGCGGTTTCGTGGAAACGTCAGGTCGTGTTTGGCACAAGAGATGCTTTCGTTGTGATGGGTGTCACAAAAACATTGGCGACACTCCCATGGTCGATCTACTAGGTCGACCATCCTGCACAGACTGCTTCGAAAGTTGCTTGAGGAGGGATAACACGCATTGCAAACCTCACAGATCTCCTGGAATAGAGAGAATAGAGCGAAGCCACTTAAGCGGCTTCCGCGGAGACTCGACGAGCAGGCAAGGAAGCCCTGCAATCGATGAACTAGAACAGCGACTTGGAATCATGAAGAGTAGAGAAGGTAGCCCTGTCATGGAAGAGCTCACGGCACGTTTAAATGCAGTCCTCAATCGCACACCTTCCAAAGATGCCTCTCCGACACCAAGTGCCTCAACGTCGCGTTATGCCAATGAAGCTTGTTGGGGAGAAAGTCCGATTCCTGGTCGCATTCCGGAGAGGAAGCTGCCCCAAACATTCTCTCCGATGGGGTCACTTGCCTCTGCTCTCAACGGTGTCGATGCCAGTAACAGCTCACCACGAACTGAATTTTGGCAAAGCAGAAGTCCGGATGCTGGTGAACGCAGGACGACACCTAGCAGAACCATTCGTGAACGGTTTGGGACTCCAGAGACAAACTCCAGTCCCTCGTCAGGGCGACCCTCTGCTGAAGCAATAGAAGAGATGAAGCAGCGATTTTTGCCACAATCACCTTCGTCACCTGGCACACGAACAAATGCGACCGTCGCGTCTTCGTCATCTTCGCCTTCATTCTACAACAATTTTCCTGTCCCAAAATCCCTGGAGGGATCGCGAATTCCGCTCTCGAGACGTTCTCGCGGTTCTCCAGCGCTTCGCAGTGTAGCTAGCACTTCAAGCCTGTCGTCTCCGCGCCTTTCCTGGGCTCCATCTACACCGGAATTGATGTCCGATATGTCAGACATTACGACAGAATCTTCGTCTCCGTCTCCGTCTCCGTCTTCTCCCCTGCCCATTAGTCCACCAGCGCGCCATGTCAGTATCTTCGGCAGTGATAGCACGCTTTACTCGCCTGACGAACCCAGCGACTCTGTTGAGTCAGAATATGACACTCGGGAGGTTAACTCAACGCCGACACCAAAGTCAGCCAAACACGCACTCAATCGACTTTCTATATCTGCTACTATCCTATCACCCGACTCGCTGTGCGCGAAGTGTGGGGGGTCCCTTTCTACAAGCAGAGCTGCAGGCCTGTTTGTCACCGTCCCTGAAGCTAATGCCGCAGGGCCACCGAAGGCTTATCACCCCGAGTGTTTCAGATGTGTGATGTGCGATGGCCCCTTCAAGGTGTCGGGGATCGGCCAAGCAGTCTTTGCCAGAGGGCAAGGTGGGGCTTGTCATGTGGAAGTCAGTCTGACGGTTTCAATCATTTACCTGAGCTATCGACTCACTAATTGCAGTGCGCCCCTCCTGAAAGGGCTCAGGTCATATCCACTGCTGTTTCGGGTTCAATCACATCATCATTCCCTTTGTCGTCCTCGCCCCCTTCGCCGACAGAATCACGCAGGGGTATCGATCGGCCGACGGCATCAAGCGCCGCAAGGGCCGTCACTCGAGCCTCAACGGCAACCAACACCAGTCTCTACTCATCATCTCGTCTGGAAAGACCATCACAATCTGGAACTGCAGTATCCACAACGTCCCCTCGTTTCGGCAGCTCGACGACGTGCCCGGCATGTTCCAAATCCGTCTCTCCGATGGAGATGGGTGTAGTGCCTGGTCCCCAAGGTTCCAGATGGCATGCGTCCTGTCTTGTGTGTGGCGGTAAGGGAGTGAACAAAGGGCGACGTGACAAATCACAACCTGGTTGCGGCAAGAAGCTGGACTCTGCTGCGAAACGAGACAGTGAAGGGGGTGTCTGGTGCAGGGAATGCCTCGTAAGTCTGCGCGATGCCGATCTTTATATTCTAATATATTCATAACATCATCGACAACCAGCTTCTGCTACCCGCGAATCTAAGAAGCCCTCAAGCAGAATCGCCCACAAAACCACTTGTGCCATCACTGACGGGCCGCAGCATAGGCGGCGGCAGCTCCACTTTTAGAGCTGTTCAGCCTCAGTTCACGGGTACTACCACAATCGCACGTCAATTTACTGGGCTACGTGGCGGTGACGCAGCGCTTGCGAGACAATTGACCGGCGGTGGCTTAAGTCCAACGAAACAGTTGGGTACTGCTACGCCTCGCCCCAGACCAAAGAGCGTGATTGGCATGAGAAGTGGACAGAGCGTGGATGAGGGTCGGGGGATGTTCTTGGTTCGGCAAATGACTAGTGGAGGAAGTTCGTTTGGTGTATAAACTGTTTAGAATCTGGACTCGAAGGACAAATTTTCTTGGAATCTATGGAATGTAATTGTGATAACGATAGTCTCACATTAGCTCACGAGAGAATAGATTGAGGCTATTCATAGGCAGCGATAAATCTTCGGGAGAAAGCGCTGGAGAGCTCACTGAGAACCAACCACGTAAATAAGCACAGAGCGAGTGAGTAAGATCTCGGATAGGGATGATAGTCGAAAAAAACATACAACCCAGCACGAGTGACAACTTAGACACGGCGTACCTGAATACCAACGAAGATCGAGCGGATATATATCTGAATCCAGTGAGAAGATATTATGAAGCTGAGAGCACTGAAGCTTGAAGTAGTACGAAGTGGACTCGGAATCATGGCTTGATTTCCTGCGTCTGTTGGCTCTGGGTTTGAATTCAACCGCGTGATGGCTGGAAAACTCCAGTAGCTCTCACGGCGTGCAAGATACTGCAGATGACGCCGGTCATGAGCCTCAGCCTGGGTTCCCCAACAATGTTCGAAAATTTATCCTCCTCCGCATATATCACTCGTGGGGTGCCGGGACCCGTCAGGACTAGTACACAGCTGCCGCAGCGGTGCTCAAACAAATGATGCAACTTGATCTCGAGTTGTTGCACCACAGCACTAGATCTCGTGTCCTACTCCTGCTGATGGCTGCGCAGCCGGGTCGCGCAACTGCAGTGCTATGAAGACTGGTTTCATAAAATAGAGTTAGAACGTGCTGATAAGTCGTACATATGGATGTACACTGATTTCACTTGCTATCATGATTTCCATGCAAAAGAACGTGTGTAGGTACACGATGTCTATTCTATGATGTATGCCCGTTCCTTTTCCACGTTGTTATGGACCCCAGCAATATTGGAGGAAGCAATTTTATTTCTTTCCCCTTATTTTATTTCAGTTTCCGGTGTCTTTCAAGTGAAGCAAAAGGACATACATGCGGCGTACGCTCCACCGAGCCTCTTGTTCTCGAAGCATTGCGAGTGCTTTGCATTAACATTGTCGCAAAGACCTGCTCAACTTCAGGATATGGGCTTCAGCGTCGATGCCATATCTAGGTAATGGCTACGGGGAAGCCCGACGAGCCCGCAGAGTTATTTAAGTACGACGGTGTCCTTAGATACTCTAAGATAGATTGTACCGTAGATAAATTGATGAAACTCTGCACATTCTGATCGGTCGCACTCTGGCTGCAGGGAGTCCGCAAGGATATTAGGGAACAAGATAAGACCTCGTTAGACACATTCTGTAGATGGCGGCCTTACCCCGAGCGGTGATCTCGGTCTTCTGCTAATAATGTAAGTACGACAGTAAGTGCCAGGTCAATGGTAAAAGTCAGTGTAGTACCTCAATATTTCGCCACTGGAGGAGATATCGATCATAATTTCCTGATTAGCCTTTTTGGAAGTTACTGCATTTCGGTCCCAGATTGTCTTTGCACACCTTGTTACAGGTTGTTGTTACTACATGTTACACACGGCCGCGTTCCATCTGTTCACCATCCGTCCGTTGCTATTGTCGATGTCGCCCGTCGTCAAGCAAATGAGTCCTTTGCGTCAGGGGATTTGCGAGCAATCGGAGCGAGAAAATAGATCGTGTATCCCTTCTCTTTGTTTTTCGTTCCCCTCATGTCCTTGGAAGAAGTTCAGTGCTCCTCCTAAGCAACATCCCTTTCAAGAGCTGTTAGGCTGGAGGCGCCATTTTGGATGCTTGATATCATCAGTCTTTGCCCAGCTTTGCTTGTACACTGCCAGCTGGTTTTCACACCAACTCACTGCATCGCTTCTTAATCTTCTTTCTCGTCTAACACCAGTCCTTCTAGTTCACTGGTATCAGCTGCGAAGAGGCTTGCCTCCACCCTTCCTTTGCAAAGGCACCCGCGCCATTCCATTCTTTTTTGGTCATATCCGCTTCCATGTCCAATGCATCCTCGACGTGCATCTTGGGATATAGCTTCATCTCTTCTGCAGCATCGAGCAACAATAACTGCGATGTAAGTCCAATGACCTATAGCTTATTCGCAAAGCTGATAAGGACTCAAAGATTGAACTCATATTATCTGATATTCCCTTCATATCGGTCGGGATGTTAACTTTCGGAGCATCTGCATTCTTTCTCGTTATCAGACAGTTCACGCTGTGAGTAGCTACGGTATTTTCTTGACCGTTCAGAACTGACGCTTAATTCAGCTCCGTTGTCTCCCTTTATTTTTCGGTGTTGCTCTCTTTTGCAGCTGCTGTCATCGACCTAACACAAACCCTTATCCATGACTTGACCCAGGTCACCGTACAACCATTAATCACCACAAGGGAGGTTTTGCTTGCTCTGTCCCTTGGCCTACGTTTTCTTTTTTATTGGCTGTACGTCTCGGAGCCCCCTATTGGAGAACCCCGGCCCCTTTCATTCCAGGATCGATGTCGAACCAACTTTCTTTCACTCAGCTCTCAGGACAACATCCACAGTGGTAATTGGGCTCGGTGGGGTGTTGCAGGATCTTATGCAAAGTTTGCTTTGTTGGCCGCCATCCCTGCTATCACCACTTTGCAAATCATTTGGCGCGTATTTCAACGATACCACAATTATGGCCCGGCGTATGCAGCAAATGTTACACTTGAGGTCCTAGTCTCCGTATTGCTGCTTCTCAAGTTGCTATTAAACACAGTGCCAACCCCGTCGATTCCCCGATCGCACACTTTTGGGGAATATGGGTTTCCCATTGTGGCGCTAATGTTTAATATTGGCATTTCCATCGGAGACTTGATCCGCTGTAGGTTCAATGCTCATACATGCGTTGCTTAACTGATTTGTTTGGCAGTCGCATTCACAGAGTCAATTCTTGGCCGACTTCTTCAAGGAGTAGAACTCTACATCTTGATCGTCTTCATGATGATTCTACACTTTTTCCGTCACAAAAAGATCCCAGCTATTTCCAAAACCAGGGATTCGGCACTGTTGAAGGTCAAGCTGCCAGAGCAGCCCCGTGAATCGACATTCAGGCTGTCCCCACCGGTGGTATCTACACCCAGAGTAACAACGCTTTTCAGTTCCGAAAACCAAGGCAGGAGTATAAATACTGATGTCGCCCGTCATTCTGTCCTTGCCAACGTAAGCCGCGCGCCCTGGGCGTCTTGGAGCATGTCCCATAGCCAGTCGAATCAAGATGAGGAGAAAGCCAAGTTATGGGACCAGAGCGAAGCTGGAAAGGGGGCTCTCGATCCGCCTGACATGGGTCAAGGCAGTGCCAGAGACCAGAGCATGACTTCCGCCGCTTCTGTCACAGATAGGGTATCCACAGAATGGAGAGACATTGTGAATGATTCTGTTCCCAGTTCTTCGAGGCTATCCATGCTCGATGTCCAGTCGGCGAGCACCGGGTCTAGGAACGGCTCAGTGAGCAGTGGACAAATCCGGCATCCAATCCGTACAGACATACCCACCCGGCCTCTCCCTCTGAAGTTGCAGACGATGTCTCTTTTTGCTATTCCGACGACTGCAACATCCTCCAATGAAAATGGAGCCGCCGTTATCATGACTGCCCCTCCAGATCCTCCAGCTCATGATTCGCCTATCTACGCGATCAAGGGCTTTACTCCTCAACCTCCACGAGTTTCCAGCAGGCATTCGTCCAGCAGATCGCTCGAAGAACTGCTAGAACTGCAGAATGAGCTGGACAAAACAATTGCAACGCTGCGATTATTTTCTCCGAGTTCTCCAATTTCCCCCTCTCCAACCTCTACTTCTCCAAGCTCCCCTTCATCGAGAAGGGATTCAAACCAAACTGAACAAATGCGTCAGTCATCCTCCACCGGCGCGCGGACACTGTCCGATTTCTCTTTGAGCAACTTCCCCTCCCCGCCATGGTTGGCCGCCCGGACTCCTTCTCTTCCTGCACCCTTACCGGCTGTTAAATTACGACTGAAGGAAGATCGTCGGGCCCGTCTTCGGTTAGGTCAGGACTCAATTTCCGATACTCTTGGGCTTCCGCCGCCAAGAATCCCAGCAGCTTTAACAGACGTGCCTAGCTCTCCTCGTTCTGACCTCACGTCAGACTCTCCCTACCAGGAAGACAGCAGGATGTTGCCTGCGGACGCGGGGCGATCTTTTAGGTTCAACTCTGGCGGAACGCAGTACGAGATTACATCTTTCATAGGCGGTAAGTCTTGATTCTTGGATTTTCTGAGTGATTTATAAACTATCTGTCCCAGATTTAACAACTCCTCGCGGCCACAGGAACGCGACGATAGACAAGTCTTTGGATGATTCTGGAGAGAATTCGCTGAATCTTGGCGTTGCTAAAAGCCACGGATCTCGGGAAGCTTCTCCCCATTTGCCCATAACGCCTTTCTCTCGGTCGACTTTGGGAGCGGCAGGACTATTGACATTGCCATCAGCCTCCACAAGACGCAGGCGATCGCAACTCTCAATGCAGTCGAGGCTATCACCTGTTCCCAAATCTGAGGGGGAAGCTTCGGATCTGGACCTAGACTCGGTCGTGCCTCTAACACAACGTAGGATGCGACCTCTGATACTTCCATCCATGACGATCACTTCCCCTCCCCATGTCCAGCCGTTAAACATCAGTTCTGGTGTGCGGCCGTCAAGAGGGTTGGCTGGCCTTCCACAGAGACCACAGCTAGCACCGGATTTTAGTGTTCCAAGGCCACTACCCGAAGATGTACATGCTCCTGGAGCGTTTGAGCGACCAAGACCGGCACCGTTAATTTTCCGTTCAGATGACGAGTATTTCTCGAGAGGTGCAAGATGATGGTAGTCATTTTTATTTTTAACGTTATGTTGACTTCCGCTGGTCGAAGAAGTTGACAGCTACAAGTCTTATTCGTTATTCCGGTAAATATGTCGTCGGACTCTTTGTGGCGTGTTATATTCACCGTACTTAGTTCGTTAGCAATGTGCTTTTACCTAGTTTGTGGACGGTTATGACGGTTATGATAATAGTATTCTCAGTTCGCCGTACAGAGTAGTGACACTTGGATGCCCCACCATAAGTAGTACCCTTTGTAAACTATCCTTCATGGGCCGCTTTCCCAATGAGGTACAAACGTACCGAACCAACCCTCCTGCCTGTTTTTCCTCCTGAAATCAGCGGAGCGGTTTGTTGTACTCTGTCGTACATCAGGTTGTAAGGGGAAACAGAACACGGGCAATATCCGTTCCATGACAGAATACTGTCAAGCGTTGTCCCTGCAGATATGTATGTAATATTCACTCTGGCAGGGTCTGGCCAACAAACGGGATGTTTATTTTTAAAGAAGGAAAAAAACAGTCGGATGACAACGCAAACAACAGATCGAGGACTCGGAAGCATGCGCTCATGATGTACAAAATGATTGTTGTCCTGGCTAGTGATAGCGGCGAAAAATAGCTGGCTCGCGGTAAGATTTATGTACGAAACATAGTTAAAATGTATTGATATATACTAACCTCATGGGTATGGTTGTTGCACCGGGAACTCAAAAGATGAGGGTCCCACCAAAAAACCACCCAGCTGTTATATCTCGCTGAAATTTTGCTAGTTCGGCGAAAGGGTTCAATGACAGGACCGAAGCAAATGCACTCCGATCAAAAGGAAAGGGAAGGTGCATAAGTAACCTCCAGGGTTATGCTGGGCCGGGATCCGGGATCGTCAACGTCAATGATCATTGTGAGAAGTGAAGTCCTGTGAAGTCAGGTGTTTATTTTTCAACGGAATTGTTGTGGAGATATCACGGGGGTTGCATATTTGAGCATAGATTAGTGACCGATAAAGGGGTACGAAGTTGGCGAAATGTTAGCGATGAGAAACATGTCAAGCAAAATGTATACCACGTCATCGGCAGCGGAGAAAGAGATGTACAGACGTGATCTGCTTCAAAATTAGCTAAGCATAATATACGAAGTAACAGGAAGTAACTCAACGAAAGTTGGACTCTACCGGATCAGCAAATAAGCTTCTGCTATAGTGCTAGCGTGCTAGGTTGCATGTTTTCCGCACCGCTATCAATGAAAGCTGTCATGTAACATTCAGTAACATGAGGTGACATAACAACTCCCAGATAGCGAGTGGCAACCCAAGCAACGGGCAACAGGCAATAAAACAGATCACCAAAATCACGACATAGAAGCAAGTCGTGAAAGGACCACAACTTTTCGATTCGAAATCTCCACGGAACCAGAGCCAGTTCCTAGATGGGCCCTCTGTTGATTTCGGATGAACGCTCATTGATGGTTGCAGAGACTCTTTGACGACTGATCGTTTGCAAATCGCAGATAGTGCCGATCTGCGAAAGAAAGGTAGACGGCGTCACAAAAGTATTAGTCCCCGTAGGTGTTTGGGCGCACACCTGCCGCGATCCAGAAGACCCGAGACACGGCATCAGAAGAGCACAAGGTCTTTGGCCGCAGGAGCCGAGACTATGATCTGCGATAATCAACGCGCACCCTCCTTCCGAGACGAGGCAAGGCTACTTATGAGGCTCTTGGTACGCGAGCCGCGATATCTGCGATGGGAGATTTGCAAAGCAGGGGAAAAATTGAACAACACTTCTCGTGGAGTCTGGTGATAAATCTACCGTTGTAGGAGTATTCAAGTTAATACGGGCTTTGTAGATGGGTATGGAATCTAAATTTGCACCCACCCGGTGGCCTCAAACGGGGGTTTCTCTCTCTCTTTCTTGAACATTATAGCTCCTTCCTGGACCTTCCACCGTATTGAGAATGCTACTGCGTATGCCCTCAATAAAAACGGTTTTGGAAGATAAATAGTTTAATGCCCCTGGATCCGGAGATAAAAAAAATTCACGGCAGCTGACCTTCCTCCCTCATTTTTCGCTTTCGCTGGTAGAAGTTGAACTCCGCCGCCTGACGAAGGCATCCGCCTCATCGATGTTCGCGTCGTTATCACTAGTAGTGCGGGTGAGGAGACCACACTTGAACTATACCGTGTCGATGTCTGCACTCCTACTACCAACAGAGGACCAACGGCGACGATTAAAGAGCAGACTAAGGGTTATGGCAGGCTTAGTAGTCACTGTTTATGTGAGGTTGAAGTGAGATATAGAGACCATAAGGTGGGTAAGAATCCCTACACAGGTGATAGCGATCAGCATGACGAACAGCTCGCTACGTAGATCTCGCAATACGGTATTGTCGAAAAATCTACATGTTAGTATCTTGCCAAGTCTTAATTCCTTCGAGTTGCCAAGTGTGACCGAAATGCGGTTCGATGATGTAACACAACCCTTGGAGCACTCATTCTCCATACTTCGTAACTACCAATTCTCTTCCCTCGACATTCTTGATACTCTCCATGGCGAGCTTTCCCGATTATTATGCGCTGCTTAACGTGTCAAAGACAGCCACAGCCGAGGTGATCAGACAGGCTTATAAAAGGGAGTCACTCAGGTGCTTTGATAGTCATACTACTAGCACTTCTTTCGACTCAACTACTTAGCTTTGCAGGACTCATCCAGATAGATTCTCCAATGCCACTGACGATGAGAGAAAGGTGGCGACAGAAAAGTTCCAAGTTCGTGCAACATGCCAACTTCTGGAAAGCACGTTAACCTATAGGCAGGCAGTAGCCGATGCCTACTATGTTTTGTCGGACCCAGTACGACGGAAAGAATATGATGCACTATACTCCTCGAAGGGCGCCGGGGATAAAAGCAGTGACCCGAAGGCGTCTTCGACTTTCTTCACGCATTTTGCCAGCATGTTTGGGGGTGCAGGCGCAGCGCCAGCTCAAGGGCCGAGACCCGATGCTGAGAATGTATTTGCAGACGTATTTGATGAGGTTCAGCTCCCACTTTCTCAGCTCTGTATATTATTCAATGTTTTGTAGCTGCTCCGTCCAGAGGTCGAACGTCACGCGCCATGGTGGTCATACCTCGGCGCCGTTTGTGGTGGTGGTCGGTAATTCATCTTCTTATACAGTTCTCTCAATGAACACATTTCATCCAACAGGAGTGGGGTTCATAGTCGCTAATCTCCCGGGTCTCATGATAGGCGCATATGCAGGTAACCGCGTCGGTGCGATACGCGATGCCAAAGGTAAGAGTGTTGCTGCCGTATTCTCCGAACTTGGAGGTAGCCAGAAGGCGGAGGTGAGAATCCAATTCGTTAACTCCATTAATGTGCCGTCTGACGAGGTCTCATCAGATATTGCGCGCTTTGGCTGCGAAGGTGCTGGGTGCCACTATGTGATAAACATGTCATGGGACGTACCTACCTTCTGTTCTATAGTATGCTCAGGGACCCATGCATTCATTAGCGTATCATTTTTACCCAAGCTGTCAGCATAATTATAATTAGCGTTGAACGTTGAACACAAAGGTCTCTGCTTCACATCATTTGTAACATCATGCATCAGCGCTCAGCCTTCGTTCAGATGTGCATAAACCCAACGTTGTGTGACCACTTGGCTACAGCGGTTTCGCACGATCGCAAAACTTGTACAACATTATTATAAACTTATCGCGCTACATACCTGCACCCAGCGATTTGTCGGTTACCCCCAAACTTATCAGCACACATTTATTGTGTTCAGCTTGTGTTCGTCGGTGAGTTGTTTCAGGAGATCACAACCCTCATGCTCATCATGGGTTCCATTCACTACGTGACAACCATAAATGGCACAGGATCAGCCTGCCAGGAGCGATTCAGGACATGCCATCTGTCACCACTTTGTAACGGACTTGCATCTGAGTTATGGCTAACAAGAGGAGTACGTGGTACCTGTTCATGAAACACTCCTCGTCGCACGAATGGACGAACTTTTAGGACGCTCGGTATTCGAAGACACCAATGAAATCAAAGGCACCGACCATACAACAAACCCGTCTCGTGTTATCGTTTGTGCACGTGAGTTCGTACCTGGTGCACATTTGACACCTTTGCTGAGAAATAGCAACGTCTCAAAAGCATCCATCGTCTCGTCAATATCTAAAAACAGAGGCGCAGTGGCAACCTCCAGACAAACACATATTCCAGATGGTGACCAAACTACTAGATCAAGTCCACCTCAGAAAAAAATGAAGCACAAGTCTGCAACTCGGCGTGGTTCAAGCGCTGAGTTGAGTACTCTCGTGAAACAGGCGGCCGTTAGCAGTCATGCTACTCGGGTTTCGTCCGTCTCGGTGCCCGATACATCTCTTCGGTCTGCGACTAGTGTGTCGTCTCGGATGTCAGCACGATTGGCAAAGAAGATTCATCCTTTCATCCTTCCAAAAAGTCGAGACATCTATCCATACTTAGCTTCGAAGGATTCCCTGGACTTGGCCGAGCCATTTCGAGAGGAGCACGGTGTCACAGGGAGCTCGATACCTTCAGCGCCTACTCTCAAGAAGAAGAGGGGCAGACCTCCGCGTAACATTAGTCTTGCAGATGAGGGTGCGAAGGCTGCGCTCATGGAACAGTGGGCAAATCTTCGCATGTCTCAAGGAACACTGCTGTCAAGTGCGAGTGCAGATAGGGATACAACACCACACCTTTCGAGCAACCGTGGAAGCCAGGAACCCCGCAACGAAGCGGAGATCCCGTCTGGTGAAGTGGTTGAACCCGACAAATCACACCCCGCTCCAGTCAACGACCATATAGAATCTACTTGTCCTCGGCCCTCCGGCTCCCCGTCTGACCTAGTGGCTGAGCCACTCCCAGAAATGCCTGCTACAAATGAGCCGTTATTCACTCTCCCGCAGGCTGAGGGATTAGCCGCATATAACACATCGTCAGAACGTTTACCGCTTTCAGATTATGACTTGAGGTATCCGAGCTCGTCCCCGGAGAATACACATCCAGCGATAGAGGATACAGCTCCCTCGCAGTATGTTGATGAGGGGACAATGGAGACAATAGCCCATGCTTCACATTTCCCTGTCAACGGTTCGCCAGAGGTCGAGGACCAGCCCCTCCAGCTACTTGCTACCGACAATGAAATCATGTTATTGCATCCCCCCAGTAGTCCTATAATGTCAAAGCTTGATATCCTCCCCGAGACCACGATTTCGGCGGGCCCTGCTGCCCTTGTCGAACCTGAAGATTCTTCAACCAGAGCTTCTCTTTCTGCCGTTGATATTCAGCTCGTTGTCTCATCTCAAGCCGATATTGATGATGTCGTTTTGGGTTTTCACATGCTGGACCTGCACGAGGTGCTTTCGCCATGGGTGCCAATATCTCCCACAGCGCCATCTGTCTACGTCCCACCTGCTGTGCAGCACTTGATCACCGGTACTTACACCAGTTGCATTGCGTTGACTGAACTAACCGTTTCTGTCAACTAGCCATGAATCGTCAACTGCAGATTGAATGCCAGGCTCGAAGACGAGCTGAAGAGCTTTATCTAGAGGAAATGCGCAAGCGCATTAAAATGGAAGAAGTGGTTGATAAGTTACAGAAGGAATGGGGACAGACACGGGAGCAAGGCGCATCTCAGCGACCTCCCTCATTAGATGCTGCACCGCGTGCGGCTTCGGCACATGCAAGCCTAGAAGTCGCTTGGCAGCAGGATGGTGAAGCTAAACCAACATCCACTGATGCCACTCATCCGAATGTGACGACGGAGAGCTTTTGTGCTTGAGGCTTCGGACCTTTCGTCACTCACTTGCTTTCGATCTCTTTGTCGCAACCTATACGTACTCAACCGCAACGTCCTGGACGATTTTCATCTGGACCTGAAGTTTCCATTAGTGCTATCGCCTCAGTCGCTTCGAATCTGCATGTCATTTATCTCCAAATAATAGTTCAGATACATGATTGATAAAATACAGTTTCGTCGATCATCCAAAAGAAAAAAGGGAGCATTCTACAGAACAATTGATTTACTTCGATGGCAAAGAAATCTGCAAAACCGTGACTGCGGTATCAGAGTGTGTGCATAAAGAAAAAATATTGCTGTTAAAAAGAGAGATAGGAATTTTGGATTTTGTTCCAGTCCCAGACGGAGGTTGCAAATACTATCCTATGGAAATGAGGCATAAACAAAGACTGTTGAAAGATAAGATCCGGATAATTGCAGTTGTGGGGGCTGATGCGTCATCTAGTGCCAGAGCTCGCCCGCTTGAGAGTCTATCATGACAGAAGGGATATCAAGATCATGAAGGGCGTCATAGTCGCCCAGACCTGCTGCACCGTTGGCTATTGCTAGACTAAGAGCCGCAATGGCCTTTTCAGTCTGGGAGGCAGAAGAGGTCAGAGACACATCTTCCTGGCTGGATACCAAGGATGCAGCGTTGGGATGAGACGATGGAAAGGTCGAGTTTTGGTTTGTGGTGCTAGAACGCGGCGCCTCAAAGGAACGAGCTGGAGAGCTGAATGAAGGACCAGATAGAGCTGGACTAAATACCATGGTATAAGCAGAATATTTATATGCTGGAGATGATGTTGTTGAATGCAATGCGTCGGGGGGAAATGCGGTGTTACAGGAGCGGCGGGAAATATCGTCTGCGTCGTCGTTGGAGAACGAAGAGCGGGTGGATGCTTGATCTACATATTCTGAGAATGGACTGGTCTGCATCTCATCATTGTCCATGTCCATGGACCCAAGACTCGAGGCTCGCTTTTGACGCGAGACGGGAGGACCACAGAGTTCTCCAGAGTATATTTGGACATCATCTTCGTCGCTCTCAGAGCTGCTAGACCTTCTGACAGATCTGGTAACGGGGACGCTGGGGGAATGCCGCATCTTGGTTCTTCGTCTGTCAACGGTTCTAGCGCGGTTGTATATACCCGATTTTGAACGGGAATGCTCAAAATCACGCATCCGCTTTACGAGGCCTTCCCCGCTTACGGCAATACTCCTGCGGAGTTCCCAGAATGCATCCGACCTGAGGCGAGTAGCGTCGGCCTCGGAAATGTCAGAATGTGAGTCCCGAACGCCGAAAGGGTTCGTGGACTTCCTTCTTGACTTTTTAGATGCGGTTTCTCTACGACTTGAGCGACTCGGGAACAGGAGAAAATCTTCTGGAGTAGTAGCGAATAGTGGGGTGTGGGGAGCAGAAGAACTGAGTCCGGAGCTTTGGCTATCTGTCGATACCGGAGTGGACGACCCAGTGGTATATGTCACAGAAGGGGGCTGAAGATACACATGATAATTAGTGACTCTAGGATAGGCGGCAGGGATGTCATCGGCACGAACGGATATGTCTCTGCGGAGTCTCTTGCCCGTCCGCCAAAAGTCGAAATTGCGTACTTGGGAGGATGCGGAGTCTGGAAGGGCAGGACTATTGCACGATGAGCGAGCTCGTTTGCTTGCTGAACGCCATAGAGTTTTTGGAACGGGCGAGGGTGAGGGCGAAGAAGCTGAGTGGGATCGTCGATGATAATTAAATGTTGAGGAGGACTCCGACATGGACTTTGAACGTATGAAAGATTGGATGGGACGTCTTCGTCGACGGTGGCGGTTATGAAAAACGGAAGGTGGTGGTGATGGTGGTAGGATGGTAAGAGACTCCTTGACGTTCCGTGTCGCTTCAGGCTCAAGTGACATATCCCATATCAGCTTATATAACGAATTCTGTCTGCAGACCCCCAGGTTAGACATATGCATCTCGAACACTATTCGAATACAAACATCGCCGTCTTACGTGCGGGTACCATCCTTCTCATTTCAAATAGTATGTACTTTGTACATACGGTTAGATACGAAGCGTGGCGTTACAGCTCCATTGTGCACTGACAGGTGACTTGGATGCACGTTAACGCCAATATGGTATGCAAGAAGTTCTCCCTCGGCTCAGCGTGCTGCCGATTTCGACCAATGCAGTTGAAGGAATGAAGTATATCCAGATGAGTCTTCGCTTCAGCGACTTGCCAGAATTTGAAATACCCCACCCTCAAAGGTACCTCGTGTTGTACGAGACTTCAACGGCACCAGGTACAACAACACTTATTCGCGCGAATAGTGTGGCATAGATTCGTTGCCATATACGTTCAATGTATGTGAGTCGACTAGGCGGCTTTGACCACATCAAAATGACGTAGCGGTCATGCAGGCCCTTCAGGTGATCACAGAATATTCGGTGACCCGTTAAGCCTGGCCAGGGAACCCCTGTCCAGCGTTGCAACAATGACGATCCGTATTGACGCCTATTTTCATTACAACCTCATTCTCGACGCGGCTCACCTGGCGGTGGCGCTCCAGGTGCCTTGAGAGTGCCATTTGATCGCACCCAAAGAACTCTAACTCACTAATGCTGCAATGTTAGGAACTATTCTCTGATACAGTTTGAATGACTGACCACGAGGTACACAGACAAGTTGAAATAGACCATTGATGCGACATGGTATTATATCAATCGCCGCTGTAGCCTGAACCTATGTTATATGACATAGCTTCAGAAGGACCAGATAAAATCTCACTTGACGCAACTCCCCTGAGTCCGACGTTCGCGCAATCTATCTTTGTCGCTTAGCTTCACTACTACGTTAGGTCCAAGGCCCTACCTGGTTCAACAAATCTGTCGCAGGCTTCAAAATTATCTTCTTCAACCATGATGAGTAATCTTCCAAGTCAGGACAATCATCTGAACTTTGAATCCGTTGCAGCGCTGATCGGAGATGCGACGTCCACGGAGAAGACTGCATCACCATCGCTAGGGGTCACCATTATCGATGAGGGATTCCAGAGCAATATTCTAAGATACGTGCGTACCAGTATTTTCGTCTGAATGCCTCAGCAGCTGTGAGAGAGCATCGCATATTGTCGGATTGACAACAAGAGCAAGGGGGCTTTCGTCTCCCAAATAATCTTGCGAACCGATCATCAGGAGAACATTTCGTAGGAAATCCCAGGCCTCTACTTGGGTAAGTGGCTCTGGCAGTCTGCGAGATAAGATTATATGCAAAGCAAATGAAGCTACAGAGCAGATGTGAGAACTTCGCGAATCTATCTCAATTCGACGCTTACAAGCCAGGGCTAAATCAGGAGTGGCGTTGTCTATAGCGACTTGCCAGATGCTTTCGGCATCGGATAGTAAAGGAGCATCACAAACCCTGATTACAGGCTGTCCACGCTGGAATGCCGTTAAACACGAGAGGAAACTCGTGGACAAACTCGGCAGTCGATCTTCTGCGGATTCACGATGCAAATATTCCATCGTGGCCTCAAGGAACTCGATTATTGACTTTTGGTTCGAGATCTGGACATTTGAAAAGCACTCGATCGTCAAAAAGTCGAGAAATTGTTTTGCTCTGCGAATATGATTCTTGTCAGGCTTATCCTCGAGTAACTGCCTATGGAAACGTAAGTGAGCCAGAAACGTTTCAATTGATGGAATGCTTGCATCCGAGTAGTGGACATGCCTGTTGCAGACATATTATTACTTGAATTTTACGAAGTATAAACCTACTTTTCTCCAACTCATCGTTAAACTTTGATGATTCCTCCTGTATCGCCTGCTTCCAACCGTCCCTCAGGCTTCTAGGCTGCATCCTAGCCATGGCGTGTGTAACGTAGTCGCTAGCTGACATCACTCATAAGCTTGAGCAACGATTTTAACGCTGAGAGAGTTCGATTCACCATCGTGTCCGTTGTCAACGCACGAAAGATAGACGAAGAGAAGAGTGAGGTATCTGCAGCAATCGCTAGACTTGCGAATGCCTAACAAATCTGAATCGCTCCAATGAACGAAGTACTGACAGATCTTTAGTAGAACATCCGTTTGAGCTGTGGTAAGATTTCGAGGACGCGGAGCTGAAGAAAGATATACTAAGAGCCGCGAACAGTAGGCCTGGAGCCAAAGCAATGAGAGCATTAGACGGCCGGTCTACATACCACTCACAAGATATGCACGGATTATATATTTGCCGTGTTCGTCGCCAGTAAAGGTCGCCAGCGTAGATAAAGTAATCTGAGTATCTGAGTCGAAAGCGTAGTGAAGCCACGTAGTCATCTATTCTCATCAATGAAGGTCCTTTGGAGAAGAAGATGGAGTCCTGACCAGAAAGATGATGGTCTCCGAGTCAGACCGATTGCATTCCGTGAGTAGTCGCCAGGTCCAAGGTACGAAATGCCTCCATAAAACGAGAACGACCTGCGGGGCATCGAGATCTGGGCAAGCCGATACGGCAGTTTGCACTGAGAGCGTGTTGTCAACAAGCATTACAAAACGTAGCAGCTTTATCACTGTCGCTAGCGTGTATGGTCGAAACGGAACGTCCGTTTCTGCATTTTTTGCATTCGTCGTAAGGTCCACGAGCTGTGATGCATTACTTGTCGTCGTTTTAGGTTGAAAATGAGAAATACGAACAGCGAAAAGTGAGAGCAGCATTGCGCAATTCATGCGCTCCTGAAACCCGGATTGGTGTTGCGCGTGTAGTGGGGAGCACTCTGAGAGTTGCACCACGGTGTGCTGCATAAATTCTGCTAGATAGGGAAGCAACAAGACCATACTGTTGATATGATCAGGTCTGGTGATGTTAAAAGAGTTGGGTGAACACTCACCTGTCGTCCAGTGGTACATCGACAACCCTTGGAGGAAGAACTAACTGGGGTTGCAATACATATCGCGAGACCAATAGGCGAAGGGCTAAGCGCTTCGCGGCAGGTGAAGCTTTTTCGGATGTCAGTATCGAAGGGACGAAATCCCACCTATCTAAAGCAACATCAACGAGACTGACATCTGACAAGATTGCTGACTACCTGGTAGCTGAGCCGCAGCCCGTAGATTATCTTCCTCTCTTCGTTTCCTCAAAGCTTCAGGAAGATCATCGTCGAAGTAGCGATCATGCATGGCGCTCGCGACACATGAAACCACATCGCCAAGTTTTGCAAGGACAGCGTCTACCCAAGATATAATGATGGGAACAACTGCGATTGTTTTAAGCTCTTGGACAGCTAGAGCGTGAAATAGACGCCGGTACTGGAACAGCAAATTTAGGAAGGATGGTCGCACTTGAGAATAAGCACCTCATGAACAGAGGTAAATGATAGTCAGAAATTCACTTACATATGTGAGCGAGGGATTGCATCATGCGGCGCACATCATGAGCTAAGGTTGGACTCATCGTAAGCACAACATGCAAGAACTCTAGGAGTGTGATCGATGACTCCTGAATGGCTCCATGCAAAGACGCGTCCTGTGTATGTGGTTAATATCCGTTGATTTCGAGAGCGATACTACCTTGCGAATAAGACTGAAATCCAAAGACTCTAATATCTTGACGGCTGAGTTCACGGCGCTGATGGGATCTGAGGAATCGGTTTTGGGCGTGTTCACCAGCTGAGCGACAGTGCTAGTGGCCCGGGTGGGGTCCAATGGGCATGAAGGAAAGTCAGACTCTGACTCAGTCTCACTATCGGACATGGTGGAAGGGCATGAAAGCAAACCGTCGTCGTCGCTCTTGTATTATATTTGCGCTGAGTGGCACAGAATGAAGTTGCATCGAAGTTAGAAGCAACACGGTGACCATCTTCAATAGCTACCGTGTCCATGGATTCATCATAAATATCTATAGTACTAGTCCTTTAATGCCCTTTAAAAAAGCAGTGATATCAGACTTGCATTCTAAATGCTCCTCATTTTGCGAAAACACAGCTTCAAACACTTCGTGTCCTTCAGCAGTCTACACCAAGTAATCAGCATCCAGCTCGCCATATCAAGAAAGAAAGAATACCTCTCCATCACAAAAGTCTAGGTCTTCCCAGACCTCGTCTTCCTCAGCTCGGATGGCAAGCAGCATTTCACGTCGCACGGCAGATAGACCTCCTTGCAAATTACCCTTGTCATCTGCAGCTTTTCGCGCAGACACTTGAACTTCTTTCACTTCAAGCGGCTTTTTTTCTTTCTTTGATGTGGTTTGTACTGGTGGCGGCTCGTCAGGGTCAGGCGGAGGGCCATCGTCAGAATCTTCATCAGATCCAGCATCGCCTCTCGAACGTCGACTCTTTCGAGACATGATATCCAAGTACGTCAGCGTTGGTCGAAATTGGTGGGTTTCGCTGATGGGTTGGAGATGTAATTGACCTTCATGCACTAGATGAGACCGACGCCATCGCCTTAGACGAGGACGCATCACGGACCGTTGCGAACCACTCCTAACATGTACGCGCCCTCCTGCGGTATCAGTTCGCTGCGCATGCGCACTTCAATCAACCGCGGCTCCTCTCCTTCCATCTGCTTCATTTTCCCAACATCCTGGTTTTTTTCACGGTCATCTTCTTGTCGAGCAGCACCAAGTTCTTTGCTCCGTTCGCCATTCCACACCTCCGGGCGCGGATCTACTGGTACATGAATCTCTAATCGCCGCGTGATTGGCTTTATTCGTGCACGAATTCGTTTTCCACTGACTGCAGCAGCGGGCGGTGTTTGTAGTGGACGAGAAAGAAGCGGGAATTGATGAATGTGTACGTTC
This sequence comes from Suillus alpinus, assembly GCA_003316505.1. Lineage (NCBI taxonomy): Eukaryota > Fungi > Basidiomycota > Agaricomycetes > Boletales > Suillaceae > Suillus > Suillus alpinus. The sequence continues at coordinate 308,501 of QFEX01000156.1, forward strand.
GGGCTGAGACTGTTTGAATAGTGGATAGGCAGCACACTGATGAGCTCGTCGTCGTCCATCGCGAACCTTGAAGCTTGAGCTTTGATAAACTAATCGTGGGAGTTTCGATCATTATTACTGATGATCCGGTACGGTCAGGGGCTAAGTTAGACTTCGTCGTCCAACCAGTCATTTTCCGTTTGCCCCAGCCTCAATACCTTGCAGTGATGTGTCTGTGCAGTGCCTAGAGCACGAGCAAACAATTTGAACCAGTCTTTTTGCAGTAGTACCAGCAAAAAATCATCTCCGATATGTTCATCGCCTCGTCAGGGTATGTACGCTTGAAGCTTCAGGTCGCGCCTTCCAATCTCACATTTGGTGCTTGAGCAAGGATCAGGTCTATTAAGTTCTACTCAGGAGCTGAAGAACCGTTCAGATGTGTAGGCCTTGGTGTTGACAACATTAAACACGGATGTCTTGGAGCCTAAATCCTATGACTCGCGAGCCTCGCCAGGGTTACACCAAGAAAGGCAGAGTTGTCGCTGGGTTATGGACCGGGAATCGTGGTGCCAACTAAACGAAGTCTTTTCATCACATCTAGCTTGAAGTAACTCCACGCATTCACCTTCGTTCTCAGTGTGCGCAAGCACTTCGCTATGGAGGCGGCCGTGGATGAACCTGCACCAATCTTTGGGTACCAAGTTCGATGGCGTATTGCAGCTCCAGTACATCGTTCGGCAAGTATTTCACGTAGCAGATCCGTACGTACCGTATCATATCGAAGACAACAAGCCTCTTTTCCCTCTTTTTTTCGTAATAACGGAGATAGCCGGGCCGAAGTCCTGACTAAGTTATAGCCCAGATCTACTTCGACATGTCGTGGAATGTTCCCTCATATCACGAGCTCTGTTGCAGTGCAGGTAAATTGGATGTGCAGTGTCTATATTACAATGGGACTGGCTTGGAATGAATGTTGATCGTCCAGATCAGGACGTGGTGGTAAACTAGGTAAACTATCATCATACCGGTGCCCCCAGAGATTTTCCTCCGCGTGTTTGGTATCACTTCTATGACAGGATGAAGAATCAGAGGGACAATAGTCGACTTCGGGGGTGGGTTGATGAGTGGGTAAGATGTTATTATGTCTGGTTTCAACTCTGTGTAGAGAGAACACATTAGTATCTCCTCTTGGGGAATGAGAAGTCGACATGTGTCGGGTGGAGGGATCGCATAAACCTTCAGCAGCGTCATGCCGACGAGTTATTGGACAGTGGCGGGTGCGCACTTGGAATGATCGTCCAATGGAAGCTCTTACCCTCCCCTCCCCCAAGAGCTCTGCGGAAGTGCGGTCTGCACGCAAATTACGATGCCAAGCGTTAGGCTGCTGCAATAAAGCTTCGTTTTCGTGACGGCGGATGACGCGACCAAAACTGTGCATCACAAGAAACGAAATCAAGACCCCTGGATTTAAATGTTCAAAAATGCTGGATGTGTGGGTTAACTCGAGCCCACTCACAATCAAAACCCATCCAAGCCACATGGTCGGCTGGGCCCGCGCTATTGACACCGACTATAGTCATTATGACAGAAGTGACGGTGGAAGCGGTGATAAAGGTGGTGTAGAATAACTGAATAATTACGTGAGGTTGATCAACGTATAAACCAATAAAAATCGCTTACTTCATCTCTCATCACTTCTCTAAACAACGCCACTCGAGGCATGTACCGACTTATGCGACTTATGGACGAGATGGCAGGAGAAGAGGACCGCCGAGGAACTGGGAGGGCGTCATTGCGAATATTTGGAATTGTAGTGGACATGCGGACTGTCGGTGCGCGAGTGAGAGGGAATTCTGTAGGCAGCGGGGGTCTAGAGGGCACATTCTCCGCATCACGTACTCTTTCACCTGTACGAAATTTGGAAAGACCGTCTCGTGCGCCCATGAGAATGCTCGGGTCATGGGAGAGAGACTGAGTCCTACGGGATCTGGGGGAAAAGGGAGCAGGATGATCTACAGTAGAAACATAGTCCCACCAGCCGCGGCGACTGTGTGTGGTCTTGTGACTCTCGATGCTCTCTTTCCGGGTGTCCAGAGGGGGATCAGCGACATCGTCAAGAGAAAGTGATACGGTGATTCTGCCCCGGACAGCGGTAGAACCATTGGATTTCCAAACAGCATAAAGAACTGTGGTGATGAGTCTCGTTGTGGTAAAGTAGTGATTGGAACTCACAGCAAAGACAGACGAAGAACGATTCGACAAACAAAAGTATTATGAAAGCATATGAGATGGGATCAGATGGTCGATAGCAGCGCCCTGGTGGTTGATTGAGTAGATGAAAGTGAGGATAAAAAAAGAAGAAAGATGCACCTGCAAGACTGCGATAACTGTGGAGTGAGACTAGATCGAGTGCCAGGAGAACAAGCGCGGCAGTCCTGAGGGCGACTAAGACGACTAGAACTAAGCGAGAGTTGTCTAGGCATCGGTAAGCCTTGACGCCTAGAATACCAGTTATCTATGTAGATATGAGGTATGAAGGGACATGGAAGTGATTTGTGGAACGCACCAATAAAGAGAGGGATATTCCGCCACTAGCGACGGTTATGCGGAGGATGCTGATTACATAAGAAAATCAACAAGGGATTTTGAAGATTCGGAAGAATAACTAACAGTTTGCAATCGAAAGTAGGGTGAAATTGGGCGATAAGCAAGGGCAAGAGTGCAGGGAATGCGAGAAGTTGACTGAAAAATAGGGTGTACAAGAGACTCTTCTTGCGAACTTTACCGGACCATATGAATGCAGCTGAGGCGTAGATATTCCTTGCGAATACGGTGAAGAGGCAAGCGATGATGACGAGTGCGAGGTAAGTAGTGCAAAGATCGTCGAAGAAGGGGGGCGCTACGAGGGAACCGTCGTTGAATATATTGTAAACGGGCTGAAAAGGTTCAGTTGGTAGGTCAGAGTGATAAAAATGAGGGAAATCTGCTGCTGCTATTGTGAGGATTGTGCTGAGTTGTATGACGACTTGTGATTGAGGGGATGAGGATGGAGCTGGAGTTACAAAAGCAGGCATTGGTTGAGTTGGTACTGGTAGGTGATGAGGAGGCATGTTAAGACTAGATTAAAGACATGAAGCTAGCTAATGGTAGAGTGTGCCGCATCTCAAAAAGTGTAGATTAGTTGATGACGGTCGTCCGCTCAAAATGCAAATGACAGCAGTTAATTATATCCGATCATCGCACTAATATATCTTTCCTCCGTAACATCCATCCATGCCCTCCCCGGTTATCATAATCACTGGAACTCCAGGTACTGGAAAATCCACTCATGCTCAACTCTTACAGGATGCTTCACCAGTCCCTCTAAAACACATCAATGTTGGCCAATTAGTCAAAGATAATGGTTTTCATCAAGGCTTTGATGAGCAATGGCAAAGTTACACCGTAGACGAAGACAAGGTCCGCGGACATTCATTCATCCACTTCCCCGTCTCACTAGTTCATATCAGCTATTAGATGAACTCGAACCATTAGTATCCGCTGGTGGAATAATTCTTGATTGGCACACCTGTGACATATTCCCTGAGCGATGGGCAGATCTAGTCGTCGTTCTACGCTGCAATCATACTATGCTATGGGAACGCCTCGAAAAACGGTGCGTACCTCTTATCAGAATCGAAATCAGTGCAGATTTGACACGATCTCAGTAATTATCCTCTTAAAAAGATACAAGAAAACAACGAAGCGGAGATAATGGAAGTCGTCCTCCAAGAAGCCCGAGACTCCTACCCCCAACAGATTATTGTTGATCTCAAAAGCGAATCTTCCCAAGATCTCGAAAATAACGTCACCAACATCGTTGAATGGATAAAGCAGTGGTTAAAAGATAACGGTCAAGAAGACAAAGTCGATATTTCATAACTGCTTCTCCCCATATTCACTTCTGATTGCGCCCATCATCGGTACCGCGCCCCTTTTATAGAAAGATATCGATTGTCATACTTGGTCATTGTCAAGACCGTCACCCCAATCCAGGTCTCCCCACTTTGAGTGCCCTCGCGGGAACAATCATAACCGAGTTGCCTTCATCACCAGGTCAGACCTTGCTGCGGAACTGTCAAGAAGAGAACGGAATCTTTCTACTTGCACCTTATAATAACTTTCATTCTTAACACGAGTAGCACACAAGACAAACTTTGGTCCGGTCCGTGCATGCAGGTGCTCCTAGGACTTGTCTTGACTTTTTTTTGGTTCTGATTGCCACTATCATGGTTCATACAACGGCGTGCTGTTGTATTTATTTCCAAAAGCCTATGTCCGAGGAAACATTCGCGGGAGATGCGGTCACGATGGGTTAGAGTGACGGTGCTAACGCGGTGACTTGTATACTACTGCCCCTGCCAGTGGCTCACCGTGCCTGCGTTCATCCGTGGAACATGAGGAGCACTTGGGGGTAAGCACTAGCTGCGCGCTCTACAAATAAGGGGATGATGGTTCCTGGTTTACACTGTCAATGACAGGACATAGCCTGACATAGCTCGATATGTTTCATGGGGATCCCGGGCGTGACGTATACCAGTGTATTGTGACACGTCAGCTCCTGCAAGAGAAGCGCGTAAAAGTTACAACAAGCAGTGATCTCACCGCTGTATTACTCATGTTAGCATCAGTGCTGCCATCGCCAATATGCGTATCTCACCGACATCAACATGATCACCATGCTGATGAGTCCAATAGCCGGACCCTAACAGAATGAAGACAGTCGTTAGTGTGATTGTTGCTGGCGCAGCGGAATACGACACTACCAAGAATTCAAGTTTGACTGCGAAAATGTGGACAGCCTGCAGTTATCTGATGATGGTAAAATGATTTGGCTGAACCATAGGTCTTGAAGCTTGAAGTTTAAGCTTGATCGTTGGCAAGCAGACTTAGATTTGATCACGACAACTTACCTGTAGCGCGGAGGTCCTCATTGGGCATTAAGAATAGAAGAAGAAAGGATT